>RJWT010029513.1:0-14909 GCA_004365215.1 Cuniculus paca | reverse complement strand
CCGCTGAATCATTACAAAGCCACAAGATATCTACCACCCCATATTAAGGTAAAGAAACCGTAAAGAAGTAAGGCCACACACTATAAAATGCCAAAGCCAAGATATGGCCCAGAGTATCCTCAAATTCCATATTGCCCTACTGTACAACTTGCTGATGACTCATGTACCATTTTCTGGTTGCATGATAGGAGAACAAGTTGTCTATGTAAAACAAAATAATAATAATCACAAGGAAGCTCCAAACCAGTACTTTCATGAAGTCAGTTATATACTATATGACTGTTCCTTCCGGCTTCTTAAGTGAGGTGTCGCCTTAATCTCTCAATACATCTCTGTGCTGTTGAAAGAGTAAGAGAAAGGCCAGGTAAATCTCCCCAGTTCCCTCTAATGAAAGTGAATAAAAACAATTCTATTTCCCAGAGCTGCAAGCTGCAGGGTTGCTTCATTCCTTCTGGAAACATTTACTGAGCACCCAGTATGTATCAGGCAGTCACTGGTCAAAGAACCAGGACAACAGCAGTGAATTAAGAAACAAAATCCCTACCCTTGTGAAGAGTGCATTCTCCTGATAAGCAAAGCATATAAGAACAAGATGAAAAACTGCTGGGGCAGATATCCAAGACACATGGGGTCGACAACAACCTCTGGAAAACAAAATTCTTGGAGCTGGGGATGGATATCAGAGCTAGGGTACCTGCCTAGCATGCACAGGGCCTGGGTTCAATCACAAGCACTGTAAAAACAAAACAAAACATGTTTCCTCCTTTGGCATCTAGGAGGCATATCGGCATGTTAGCAGCTGAAAGTGAAACACACTTACAGAACACTTTAAAAATCAAGACACTAAGTAGAATGAATAACTATTTCAGGCAAACGCAGATTCTAAAAGCCAATTAGTTCATTCTCCTATCGTCAGATAGAACCAAGCTAAACCTTCAAAAGCAGAACTATAAACGGATCACCAACTGATCTCCCCACAAGCAGTCCTCAACTCTGCCTCAGGAAGCCTCTGCAAAGTCTTGATGTCAGCTCAGGCTCTCAGTGCTTCTTGACAGGGTAAAACCCACATTGTATTTAAATGTGAAAGCGGAAGCAATAACTCATAAAACACCCAAATAATAACCCACTCATTTTTAATTCTGTAATTCCTGTGACAATTTCACATAGGATGAACTTTTTGACCTCATGTGAGATCACAGAAACCCTTCCAAGCTCCCCACTTCAATTCATCATTAATAGGACACATGTTCAAATATTACAGAAGTCCCTGCTATCTGCTGCTACTAGCAGGAGTCATTTCTTTTGCCTACTGGCATGCTTACCCGTTTAATTACCAAAGACAACACGTGCCAGCATGACCAGCCCCATGTGTGTGCCCTGTTGACCTAGTTTAGTAAAATCTGGTCTCACATCAAACAGACCGCAGGTTTAATTCCTCACTACAACTAGAGGACAGTGTGTAACAGAGAGCGGCACTGGAAAACTGTTCGGTCTTATGCATCATTTTAAAAATGGACACAAAGAGGCTTATGTGACTCCATCATCTTAACAGAATCACCAGTGTGACTTATTGAGTCTGCCTTCCCCCACCCCCACAACAACCAATTTCCTAAAATTCTGGGCTGTGCATCCATGGGTTCAAATATTAAAATGTGTTTAGCCTTTTCTTCTGTGTTTTCACCCTAAGGAAAAGATGGATTAGGAGAAAAGATTAACTTCATCCTCCCTAAAATAATGAATTTGGAGACCCTGGTATACCTAACCTATTCCTGATGATCATTTTAAAGCAGAAAATAAGGATACACACACTGCTGGGTTTCCTCCCAGACTCCAAATCTAGTGATGTTTCAGTCCCATTTAACATTAAGATATTTCAGAATCACAAGACCTTCTTTGGTGGGGAAGAAAAAAAAAAAAGCTATAGTGTTTAAAAATCTCTGAAGGCACTAGAAAACACACTGTAACCAACAATTCCCTCCCATCTCATTATGTGGTACATATTTATTTCCAGGACTCCCTAGGCCTTGTTCAGCTGGTGTCCTCTAATGAGAGAATTACCCGCTCAATCATATACTGGTTCTGAGGGATGAGACAGGCTGACCTGAAATGCACAGAATAAGGGAGAGAAAAAAGACCCTGAAGAATGGAGCTTGTCCAGGGTTACCAGCAGGGCAGTAAAGCCTAGTGATGACAGACGTGTGGGGCTGTGGGCCCGACGCCACCTCTCCCCACTTGGGAGGTGGCAGAACCTGCCCCGCAGAGTGCTGCCAAACACTGCACTGAAACAAAGAGCCCTCACTGCCTGGCAGAGGCTGTTAGCACCTGAGCACTGTAAGGTCATTCCATTCCATTAAGCACACAGTAAGCAGAGAACACCAGATACCTAACAGTCTCCATCACAGGATAACCCCCTAACTTCCCTTTTTATGAAGCTGCTCTTTACGCCTGAATCTCTCTTCCCGCTAAGTATGTATATCTTTATATAATCATCAAAAAGGTTCTCTTCTTTAAAATAATCAGGGCAATTATCTGGATCACATAGTGATAAGACACAACAGTTCAGTGTCAAATCTGTCTTTCTGTTTTATTTTAACATTCATTAAACTGACGTTTCCACAGATGTTCCCTCAGTGTTTTCCAATAGTATATCGCATTCTCCCCCTCTGAAAAGTAAGGGGAAAAGGAGCACAAAATTTTTTGTTCATCATCACAGGTGCCAAACATCCGAAGAAATATGAAATATCTTCCTGTACTCAGTCTTTTCTTGTTATTCTAAGCACCAAGAAAAAAGGCATAGAATTCACAAAGTAAATCAGACAACTAAGCAATGATCTGAGGGAAGGAACTGACTAATGTAAGTCTTTACATTACATCTATCCTGTTTTCCCTTTTCCTTCTGCCCTCTCCATCCACTTGAAAATAATCTGCATTTCTTTCAATACACAGATTATTTGTGTGTTAGGGGCAAGGCAGGTATCAGATGTAACGTTTCAGAGCCTTTTATCCTAAACCTCATAAGTGATTCTCTAAATTGATCATCTTGTAGAGTGGGCTGTCATGAGGAGGACTGTAGAAAATAAATATCAGGGCCCAAGGAATTAGGGCCACTCTCCAAGATCTCTTCACTGTCAATCCTAAGTGAACGTGGGATCCCTTGGGGAATATGGAGAGTTGGATAAATGATATGATGAGAAAATGAACTTAGCACCCCACAAGCAGGAGGCCCCTTGCATTTCCCTTTGATCAATTCTGTCCTTAGCACGCAAGAAAGCCAGAGATTTTCCTTAGACCATGTTTTTTATGTCTCTCCCATGACCTTTCTTCCATTTGCCATTCCCTTCCTTTGTCTGCATCTTCAGTATCACACCACAGGTTCAGTGCTGCCAGCACCCGCTCACACAGCCCAGCCACTACCACACCAGGACTCCAGCTCTTCACCCCGCAGAAGGAATTCTTCCAGAGACTTTTTGTTTTGTTTTTTTGTCCCAATAACTGTTCAATAACCAATCACATACTCCACCTGCCACCTTGTATTCGGCCCCAAAATGTTGCCACACTCCCATGTCCCTGCATTTGTCAATCAGTATCTACAAGTACATATTAACATGGACACAATAGTGTTTTGTTTCACCAAAAGAATCATCAAAACTTGTAAGAAAGAAAGAGCCCGTGTTACAAACATTCTCGACATTCAGAAAGCAACTCTCTTTTACTAGAAAATAATTATTCCAGTTTAAATAGTCTTTGAGAACAAGAATATCACACAGATGGCAATTTAAAGAATAAAGCTTGTGGGGCCAGGGATCTAGCTCAGCAGCCTAAGCGCCTGCCTGGCAAGCACAAGGTCGTGAGTTCAATCCCCGGTGCCACAAAAAAAAAAAAAAAAAAAAAAAAAGAATAAAGCTTGTTTGATGATGGTGTGGGGAAGTCTGAAAGTACACACCATCAAACAGATTGTAGGAATCCATCATAAATTTGTCTTATGACATAATTCAGGTTTTTCTTTCCTAGACATACTCCTAGAAAGCTCAAACTACCCTTTTGGAGACCCAAACCTATAGAAATTATTGTGCCTCTACTGAGATTCTTTCAAGCCACCTGAATTTTCAGTAAAAGCCTTATCTCAAACTCTTTATTTCTAGCCTCTGTCCCCGAGACTGGAACTCAGTTCCTTTTCCCTAGAATCTATGAGTTGAATCCCAAAAAGTGGAGTCAGCCTGCCCGCTGTCCAGGTTGTACACTATGCAAGGGCACCATATTCAAGGAGGCACCAGTTGCAGTGTGAGAATCTCAATTATTTTTAAAATTGTATTTTTCTTAAAATCTGAATTCATTAAAGATGGATAATGTAATAATCTATATTACAATTCTCGAGCCTACAGCAGTGAAGTATCTTGTCCTAAAAGTCAGCATCATTCAAGTTCCCCATCAAATGGAAATAAGATGTCTTGGAGCAGGGATGCCTTTGTCTCATTTGCACACACTGCCACGCGGGCTAGTAGACAGCCTCAAGAAAAGCTACTCTCAAATGCTTTCAACTTTCTCTGGTCTGATCTGTTCATTCAAGCTTCTGCTCTGAGTTGAATGGATTCTGTTTGCAGGGTATTGGCCTCCCCTGCCTCAGATGGTCTTTTTCCCTTAATAACTTCAGTTATCAAGTACATCCTCTACTCAGTGTACACTCCCACAGACTACTGCATCCTCCTGTCCCATTTCTGCCAACTGATACTACTACACCCATGTTAATGATAACACAATAACGTTTTGTTGCAGTAGATTACCACTAAGAAAGAGATGTCTTTTATAGGCACACTCCACACATTTAAAATCATTGACAAAACATGATGCTTGCACTTGAGTTTCAGCTGCTGTCTGAAACTCCTATTTTCAAAAAAGCAAAATGAAATTAAGCTTTCACATAAGAATTCATTTTTACTGATTTATTTTATAATATCATTCATAATAAAACTACCATCAGCTATTTACTGTACCAGGAAGTGTGAAACATATAAGAAGCAATTGCCAACCAAGTCAAATGGAATAATAAATCAAGTAAAATTCATGTAGCCCACCATCCCCACCCCTGGAAAACAAGTTTTATCACCTCTGGTGACAGTCTAACCTGGTGGACAATCTAGCTGTGGAAACCTTGAAATGAAAAGATAAACGAAATTTTTGAAGGAAGGAGAAAGATTTAGGAAAGCATAAAGAGTAACTTCATTATAATACTTCTCACTAAAAAAATGAAATGAGTTCAGAAATCCTTGACTATGCAGTAATTGTACCACTCTTCCCAACTGGTGGTGTTTCATAAATTCACCATTTTTCCCATTGGCTGAGCACAAGATTTTGGAGATTACTTGTAGATTAATCTTCAATGGATTACATGACAATTTTCTTTCTATCTTAATCCCTCAAGTAGTTAATGATCTGGAAAATGATTGTTAAATATACCACATAAATGAAGTATCTTAAGGATTTAAGACACACATCTGTCAGGAGTAGAAATCTCTTATACATAAATAATCAAGTCCATTTGTAGATCTTAATTTCCTTAAGCTGTACCAAATTTATATCATGCTTATTTTCTAATTTAGTATAAGTTAAAAATCAGAGGAAACAAGAATCATACAATACTGACAATATTAATTAGATCCTTAAGAAAATATTGTTTTAAAAAATCAGCAAAAATTACTTTTCCTCTAAATCATCCAGCAGGAACATACATTATTAAGGGATAAAAGAGTGACAAATTTTCCTTCCAAATGCTACTGGGGTAGATATCAAAAGTTTAACATACAAAATTTGCCAATATTCAACCATTTTTCGCCTAAAAAATGACAATTTTTTTAAGTAAATTAACAGGATTGGAAAACTTCTGTGATTATAAAACTTAAATTTTCAGATCTACTATTGTTCAACATGTATCATTCTTCTGAGCAGCATCAAAAAGCCAAGTATTATTAACTGCTGCTCTCCACCTCATCACCAATGATACCCAAAAGATAATAAATAAACTCCCTCCAGAATCTGGAAAAGTTTATGCATCCCTTCAATTCTTTCTTTCCATTCAGTCCCAATTAACTACCTATGCCTCTCTGTTTCCTCCGTACATTACAAGAGACTTCAAGGACATACATGAGGCAAGAAGAAAAGATAAGGTCTAGAAGGCAAAGACGTGAGAGAAAGACTATATAATGTTAACTATTCTGAATATTTCCTATAAATGAAATCTTACAATATGTGGTCTTTTGTGTCTGACTTCTTCCACTTAGCAAAATGTGTTTAAGTTCTGCTATGTTACACTGTACCATGAATCAGAATTTTAGTGCTTTTATGACTGAATAATACACTATTTTATACTATTTTAATATACTATTTTATATATATGACTAATATACTTTATAATTTTAGCTCTTTTATGACTGAATAATATACTATTTTATATTTAATATACTATTTTATATATATTATATACAATATACTATTTTAAATATATTTTATATATTTAATATACTATTTTATATATATGCTATATTTGACTAAGGCCACATTTTATTTATCAGTTGATTGAATGTTTGGATTATTTCTAGTTTGGGTCATTATGTACATATTCATGTAAAAGTTTTTATATGGATATAAATTTTCAGTTCTCTCAGGTATATACTCAGGAATGAACTGCTGGGACATATTATAACTGTAATTTAAGTAACTACCAGCCATCTTCCAAAGCAGCAGCAACACAACCTTATAGTACCCCTAGTCATCTGCCAAAGTTTTGAACTTCTTCATCAACACTTGGGATAATTTTTTTTTTTAGGCATCTTAGCAGTTATGTTGTAATATCTCACTGTGGCTTTTGTTTTGCATTTCCCTGATGACTAATGCTGACCATCTTTTCATATGCTTATTAGCCATTCATACACATATGTTCCTTGAAATGTCAACGTGAATCCTTTGCCCATCTTTGAACTGAGTTGTCCTTATCAACTCCAAAAGGTTAACTCATTGAGTTGTACTCATTATACATTCTAGAAGTTTATCAGATACACGATTTGAAAAAAAAAATTCATTCTAACATAATTTTATTAAACCCAACCTATATATTTTGTCACTTATCTAAGAAACCATTGCCTAGCCAAAAATTCCAAAGATTTACATGTTTTTCCTAGGAGTTTCACTGTCTCCCCTCTTCCATTTGGGTTAATAACCATTTTTATTTAATGTTTATATATGCTATGAATCAGGTCCAACTTCATTATTTTGCACTTAGGTATCAGTTAAGCTAGTATCGTTTTAAAAATTATTCTTCCCTGCTGGGCGTGGTGGCTCATGCCTGTAATACCAGCACTCAGGAGGCTGAGACAGGAGGATCGTTGTGAGTTCGAGACCAGCCTGGGCTACAAAGTGAGCTCAAGGCCAGGCTGAACAGCATAGTGAGACCCTGTCTCAAAAATACAAGGGCTGGGGATCTAGCTCAGCAGCCTAAGCGCCTGCCTGGCAAGCACAAGGTTATGAGTTCAATCCCTGGTGCCAAAAAAAAAAATTATTCTTCCCATGAAATTATTTTGTCACTTGTCGAAAACCACTGTTCAGAAATGTAAGGGTTTAGTTCTAGAGTCTCAACTGTACATCACTGATAAATAAGGCAATTCTTACGTCTGTACCATGTTGTCATTATCATTTTAGTTTTGTAGCAAGTTTTGAAATCTGGTAGCATGTGTCTTTCAACTTTGTTATGTTTCTTCAGCTATTTAACATGAATTTTCAGATCAGTCTTTCAATTTCTGGAAGCACAGAGAAGAAGGCATCTGTGATTTTGATGAGATTGTGATGAATCTGTAGATCGATCTAGGGAACTCTGACAGTTCAATACTTTGAAGCGCATCAATCCATGAATACAAGATAACTTCCTTCAGGTTCTCTTTAATTTCTTTCTACAATATTTTGTAGTGTTCTATATAAAAGTTTTGACTGCCTTTTGTTAAATCCATTCCTATGTACTACAGTCATTTTAGCATGATTGTAAGAGAATGGATTTGTCTTTTTATTTTCAACTCTTTCAGTAAATTTACAGAAATATAATTAACTTTTCCTTAATAATCCTGTATTTATATGTTGCTGCTTTCTGTTTGGTAATATTTCAGTAGAGACATTTGCATCTACATTCATAAGTAATACTGGGTTGTACTTTTCTTGTTTGCAAATCAAAATAAAATTGACCTCCAAGAATGAGTTGAGAAATGTTACCCCCTTTTCAATTTTGTAGAAAAGATTACACAAACTGCTATTAATTTTTTAAATGAATAGTAGATTCTACCAATGAAAGCACCTTAGTATGGACTTTTCTTTGAAGGGAGATTTTTTTTTTGATCATTTTAATCTTTTTGTTATAGGTCACTTCACTTTTTATATTTCATCTTGAGCCAGTTTGGTAGTGTATGTTTTTCCTAGGAATTTATTCATTTCATTCAGGTTAACTAATTTGTTGATATAAAATTATCACATTTCAATTCATTGTTGAAAGTAGAATAATTAAAATCTTCAACTATTGTTGCTGAATGTTATATTTCTTCTTTCGACGGTGCCATTTTTGCTTCATGTATTTTGGGGATCGTCTATAAATCCACGTTTGTAACTGATTTTCCAATGGATCCATCTCTTTAACAATATATAATGACCTTCTTTGTCTCTTATAATAATTTTGATTTAAAATGTATTTTGCCTGATATTAGTATAGCCACTCTAGCTCACTGTTGATTAATTTGTTTGCTACATCTTATTTTATTCCTTCACTTTCAAAGTATATGCATCTTTAAATATACAGTGAGTCTGTTGCAAACAGTATATTTTGGAATATGTTTAATACATTCTGCCAATCTCTGCCTTTTCATTAGAGTGTTTAGTCCATTTACATTTAATAAGATTTACCTTGTTACTTGGTTTCTAGAGAACAAGTATAGAATACATATTATACAGAATATATATTATACAGAATCCCAGCACTGCACTACAAATCAATCACACACTCTAGATTCAGCCACCTCTGAAAAAAACCCTAGACACAAACCATAACATTTGCCCTTGCCCCCCACAAAGACTCATGCACATCCCCTCATGTGATAGGCACTTAGTCCATCTCAAAGAGTTGCCAAAGTCCTAACAGTTTAAGCATTGCTGAAAAGTCCAAGTTCCAAGACTCCTCTGAGATTTAAGGCAAGTTCTTATCTGTGAGCCCTGTACAAATGAAAAGAAAGTTAAACCCTTCCAACATTCAATAGCACAAAATAGACGTTTCCATTCCAAAAATTACAAACAGGGGTATACCAAGGATTGGGACTAAAGCAAGTCCAAATCCAGCAGGACAAACATTAAGTCCTGTAGTTGCATGTCCAAAATCACAAGCAATCTGTGGCAAGATATAAACTTTGAATGGCCTGGGTGGCTCCATCCCTACAGCACTTCCAGTGGTTGTAGTTCCATGGCTTCTTTCTTGGAACCTCTCTGCTCTCTCCTTGCAGTTTTCCTCAGATGATTCATGTTCCTGGCTTCTCCAAACTTCTGTGGTCTCCAGTGAACCTTTGGTTTCACACTCACAGCTTCACACACTGCCCTCTCAGGGACACACTGCCTGCCCCTCAGGCCTTCTGAAATCTGGGTGGAAGCCTTCCTGACCCCACAACTCTTGCATTCTGCATACACCTAAAACCAGCTTCATGTGAATGATGCCAAGGTCTGCTGCCAGCTGGAGCAGTAGCCAGGCTTCCCTTTCTCTTGACCATAGGGGTTAAGTGCCTAGATTGCAGAGCAATTTAAATCCAATTCCAAGGAACGGATTTTTCTAGGCTACCACCATTCTGGAACATGGTACTCTGTGGTTTTCTTTTCAAAACAAACTCTTTCACTTTTGCAATTTTGAGGCTGCAGAGGGTAGAGTCCTGTTGCATCCTGTGATGCCCTCAGGCCATCTTTTCTATTCTCCTGCTCCTTCTCAGCAATCAAGACCTCCTCTGCTCTATCTTTGCAGTCCTCAGCTTTGCTGAAGCTTCCTTTATGGCCAAACTCACTGTGTTTTAAATCATTCTGCTGGGATCTTTGCTCTTGATTGTCAACATAAATCTGGCTAAAAGCCCCCAATAATAGCCATGCTACCATCTCAACATTTGAATGCCTTGAGATTTTTTCTGCCAGATTAATTAGTCCACCACCCTTAATCTCAATGCCAGGCAAAGTCTCTGGACACAAGTAAAATGCAGAAAAACTTTCTGCCAAGCCATAATATGCATTGCCTGTTATGAGTCCAACAGCCAATGTGGCCCTTCTTCCCAGCAGAAACCTCCTGAGCCTAGTCTTTACTGGTAGGATTTCTATCAGCTTTCTGTTCTTCTGAGTGCTGACCAGAATCTCCCATATATTATAGTCTAAGGTGCTCCAGATCTACTTTTCCAGCTGGCATCTCCAAATGTTTCCTAACTCTTCCCACAAACCATTCCCAAAGGCTTCTAAACTACACGGTCAGGTATAGTCACAGCAACAACTCCACAGCTGGTACCAAATTCTGTCTTAATTACCTTTTTCCTTGCTGAAATAAAACACCTGATGCTCAAAGTTAAGAGAGGAAAGGTTTACCCAGTTCACAGTTTGTAGAAGTTGTAGTGCATAACCAATTGGCTCCAAGGCAGAGTGACACATGGCAGAGGGGCAAAGTTCATGGCAGAAAAAAACCAGTAAAAGTGACAAGGGAAAGAAGAGACAAACCTCCTTCTGTCCCTTATGTTGCATCCAGTTTACTGGGATTAGGGAGGTGCCAAGCCAATCAACAGGCTGATCTAGCAATCGCCTACCCTTAATCCTAGCACCCTTAATCTCAGCATCACACTACAAATCAATCACACACTCTAGATTCAGTCACCTCTGAAAAGCCGTATGACTGCATGAGCTTTTGAGGGAACATCTAGACACAAACTGTAACAATGATCACTTAATGGTGGAGCAAGAGATTCCCTGAATATCCTGAACTAACACATCTCCCAGCCTTTGGTGATGGGTTGTATGTTAGGATAAGTTCCAACACTTCAACAGGTAGTTTGCAGCTCTGCCTTTGCCTTGTCTTTCTACCTGTGCAAAGATTCAGTATCATCTAGTCTTTCCTGGGCATGTGCATACATCCATGAACATTTCAGAATACAAGGACTATGTAAAAGTTTTGTAATGCCATCTATGGTTATCTCCTTTCCTAGTATTTCATTTTAATTTGGGGGTTAAACTCTTGTTTACCTCAAGTGATGCCACCACTTCAAGCAGCTATGATGCTAAACAATGGCTATTGTTTCCAGCAAATGCATTAGGTCTGTTTACACAGAATGAGTTCTAGCAAGTTAAATTAAAGCAAACCTTTGCATTTTAAATACAAATTTTTTGCATTTTCTCATTAGAAAACCTTATTAGAGATGTGCTTTAAAGACAAGTGATAGTTTAAGGTGGTATTTTCTAAAATTTAAGAAGAAAATATCAAAGTTTTAAGACAAGATAGGATCAGGATTGTTGGTTTTTCTTTTTGCATCTGTCTCCAATATAATCCTATCTTCACTAAAAATTTTGATATTGTATTGTGGGTTTTACATTAATTTTGACTTATTAAATTACATGAAAATTTTATTATTTTTTCAGTACCCACTTAAATTTTGGGCCCGAACCAAGTGTCTGAGTGGTCTCTGCCCTATTGCTGCCCCTAAGAAGGGTGATTTTCAGGCGTTTCTCTCTTTTTTTACTCTAAACTGAGACGTTAATTCTAACTCACACTTACACTTAAATTTATGATCCTAAAATCAAGTAGAAGATTTTTAGTATGCAGTTAGAGGGTGGAGAACAATGCACTTACACCAAAATAACCATAAATCTTCTAGACAGCAAATTAGTTAATTGAGTAAAAAAGAATTATGAACTATCAGTTAAATCAACAAATGTGGATTTTTAAAAATAATACTTTAGACAGAGTACTCAGGAAATTAAATGCAATGTATGACATATCCACCATACGAACTTTCTAAGATATCAGGCAACACTAACAGAAAATGCATTAGGCTTAGAAATATGAATTTCAACTAAAAATAGTCTGCTGCACAATTTTGCCTCTCAACTTGACTCATTCTAAAAACGAACTGACTGTAATACAAGAATTAGGAATAAAAAATGTGTTTTACATAATATGTGGCAAAATTTCCAACCTGAGAAGAGGATCACTTGTGTAAAAGGGAAGATAGCTTGTATTGAGAAGCTATTTTGAGTAAGTTAACTTCAAACAGCTTAGTAAATTTGAGATTACTTCTTCCATTTTGTCATTTAACAGAGATGGTGTTCATATTATGTTTCCAGATTAGTACTTTGCAATAGTAGTTAGGTGAAGTATGGAAATTTAACTTCCTTATTTAGTGTTCCTTATCTGCCTCTGCTGTTTTATTGTCATTTCTTCTAATTCATGGCTCTAAACTCCATGCTCTCTCTGTATTTCTGAAAAGCATTTTAAATCACTGTATTAATATTAGACTATTCTGGACAGATTTATTTGTCTTATTACAGTTCTTAATAGAAATATATGCACTATGCTGTCTTTTCATTTCTGAAGGTGAATCAAACTTCCCACAGTCACTACCAGTCTGTCATTAATACTATTTTGGCCCTAATCACACACACTACTGACTTAATATAGTGACTGTGTGTACACACTGTTTTGTTTTTCTACAGGAACCAAACCCACTGTTTCAATAGGTCTACAGGCACGCAGAAGATGGCAAGGCTAATAAAGGATGGTCTTCTGGGGTCACACAACTTCTCTAGGAGAAGGCAAGTGCATTTGTCTAGAAGACAATCATCTTACTAGAAAAACAAACTCTCAAAAAATTGTGTTAACATTCTCTTCTCTTTCTAGCTACCCTAAACTCTGACATTAAAATATTACATAGAAATCAGATAAAAAATCAAAATAATAATTTAGCCACTTATCTAATCATACTAATCATACTTATTGAGCAGACAATATAATGTTCACCTAGAAAATACGAGAAAAATAACCTCAAGAAGGTTAAAATGAGTAAGTGTTTGTAAAGTGCTTGGTAATATGTTTGTCTTGGTTACTTTTCTCTCCTTGCTGAGATAAAATGCCCAATGCCCAAAATTAGGGAAGGAAAGGGTTTACCTAGTTTACAGTTTTTGGAGGCTTCAGTTCATACTCAGCTGGCTCCAAGGCAGGGTGGCATAGCTAAGGGGCAGCCTTTCATGGCGGCAGCAAGTGACCAGAGCGAAAAAGGCAAAAAGAGAAGAGCAGGCCACCTTCCCTCCCTCATATAGTATGCTGGCTCCAACCCTGGGTGGGTGCAGCACTCACACCACCAATCCCAGCGCTAGACAACAAACCAATCACAATCGCTAGATTCAGCCACCTCCATGACTACATGAGGCTTGGGGGGCGGGGCACCTAGACACAAACCATAACACTGTTAGAATCTTAAAATCAATAGCTTCCCATATATCAATTATTAATTGTACATTATGTAATAAACATAAACAGTCAAAGCTGAGATTGTGAATAACTTGGTCTGCAAGTGTTCCACAAGACAAATACATGTTTCTAAGAGATTTTAACTTGATAAACAAGCAATGTCTTGCAGTAAAGGCAGTACCTCACACGGAATGTCACACGATCACAACTGGTTAGTCTCAGTCTCTCTCTGCTTTGATATACAAGTGTTTTTGATCATGAGGGGAACAAATTATTCTCACAAACCAAGGTTTTACCATATATGCTTTTTACTACAGTATATATACTATATGTATGATAAGAATGCCAGTCTCCTATCAATCCCACCTTCCTAGGCCAACCTGTATATGTGTTCACTCAAGTTGTTATAATGCTCCCTACCTGCCAGTGAACAAGCCAGGGAATTCCTACAGGAACAATTTCTTCTTTGGTCATTGAGAGTTTAAAATGGTTATAAGCTAATGGTTCAAAAAGTGAACAGCTATGCCACCCTGGTTCCACACCCTTGTCCTGATAGGTCCCCCGCCTGAGGCTTGCCCAGCCATCATGGTGACAGGCCACATGTTGAACCATAATGGTGTCTAGCTCCTTCTTCCCAGAAACCCCTGCAGTTTCTTCTTCCCAAACTGCCCTTTGCCAGACCCCCTGCATACCACAAATACTCCTACTCCCTTCAGCCATGTCTTGCTGAACAGCCCATGTCAGCAGCCCTGTGCCCTCCCCCAACTGAGTACATTTAAGCTTGCCCCTCACCTTTGTCTCCAGAGAACAGCACACCTGCGAGTGCTGGTCTCTCCGTGCCCAATCTTATCTCTTTCCTCTCTTTTCTCTGCGTCGCTCATATTTATTTAGCTGCCTCAGATTGAGTGAAAAACAGCTCAATCATGTCCCACCACATATCCCATGTCCAGGAAGACTATAACTAAAAACCAGCAGACAATTTGTGGCTACTGCTCATAGTGACTGGTTCAGCTTCTGCACCAAGGAATTCATTACAGCCTGGGGCCAAGTCCATGTGTACAAACGCACGTGTCTGTGCATGTGTGTACGTGTATGTTTTCTAAATATCAGATACAGGGTAACTATCTGGGTGTCAGATACTGAGCAGTTTCTCTTCCTTTAAACCCTAGCTAATCCAAGCTGCCTTTAGGCCAGGGGTTCTCTCTGCCTCAATTTCACTCTGAGAGCTGCTCTCAGTACCAGACATTTTCTATCACAGTAGGGTGACAGAAGGGACTCCAGGTAAAATGGAATTTGCCAGTTGGTCTCTTTTCTTATGACAGGCCAGTGGGAGTCCTCAATGAGACACAGAACCTCCCTCCCTACTCCTCCGTAGGTGCTGCTTCAGACTGGGTTCCAGATGCCCGGAGAA
>RJWT010029512.1:0-14896 GCA_004365215.1 Cuniculus paca | reverse complement strand
GAACAGTTCAAATTGTACTGTGATTTTTCTATTTAAAACCTATGTGATGTCTAATAAGCAACAAATTCTATAAGCCTCATTTGTAAAATATGATAATAACGATTCAGACCCAGACCTTTTTTACTTCAAAGTTATGCTCTGAATTACTACACTACAGCAATTAAAATGACAGCTGCAGTGTTGATATTTGTATTATACTTTGTAGCTAAAGTTACACCTAGAATAAATTCCATATGGGCAAATGTGATAGTCATAGTAGAAGTAGTTGCTGTTATTGTTGTTACATTCTTATTCGTTATCATCATCATCATCATCATTGTCATGGTTTAGTAAGATTTCCCCCCAAAATCTCATCTGTGTTGAAGGTGATTGAGGGCAGTGTACTCTTCAGTTAATTCACTGATGAGTCCAGGGCTGAATGTGCTATTAGGAGACAAGGGCTGTCAGAAGACATGGGTGGCTGGGGCTGTGACCCAGAAGGGTATATCTCCCTCCTTGGCCCCTTCCTCCGCCAGGCCCCTATGCCACCCTGTTCCTACCTTGGAACCAGTCACATGAACCAAAATCATGAGCCAAAATCATGAACCAAAACCTCTTCTTCTTTAGGTTGAGTGTTGGGTATTTTATCTCAGTGATGGCAAAGTGACTAAGACAATCGTCATAATCTAGAAGGGAAGAGCTAAGCATTCGGAGAAGATGAAAAATCACTGGGGTTGAACCAATAGAGACAGAGCACTAACTCAGCCTTGGCAGCAAAGTGACTGAGCTATACACAATCAACCCAGTTCAGGTTCTTTTTCCATTTGGTGGAGGGAACAGCAGGGGTGAGGAATATCTGGGTTTGTCTATATGTTGCCTCACTGAAGAAAGAGACTGGCTGTAAAAACCAAGAAGGCCTCTTCTAGTTTTTGAGTTCTCAATTTGAATATCTAGTGAAATGATTAAGATACCCTGGTTCTGAGCCATGTAATCTAGGACCTGTCATCTTTGAAATGCTGATAATACTATCTACATCTGCACTTCTAGTAGGGACCGATACTGGTCCCCCCCCCAAATGCCTAGGACAGTGCATTTTTTAAAAATCAAATAATGTGATTTAATTTAGTTGCTGGTTAATCCTGAATCCTTCTAAGTTTTTTTTTTAATGTTATAATTAACTTTTCACATTGATGACTTTAAATCTTCCAAAAGGCATGAATTCCGGGAAGAAATATTCAGCTGGTGATATGAACAGATAAATTACAGTCTTTCCTGCCTTACTCTCAAACATTCTGAGTTTTTCAATTTTACTTTTCGAGAGCATAATTTCTAGGACATAATTCCTTGTCTATTGAGTGCTGGAGACATGGCAGGAGAGTGAGGGACCTGGTCCCTGCAGGAGCATTTGCCCTCTTACTGTTAACAACTTTCCCTGAAAAACAGCGATGGCCGCTTACCAGCTCTCTTGCTGAGGACACTCTGCAATTCCTCGCAGAGGAAAATTGTTGGAGGGCGGGGAATGCCAAGGTTGTCTCTGTTCTCTTAGGATCAAGGAAAGTGCCCTGCAAAGTTTGAAAACTGATGCAAAACGCCAACACCTTTGAATTCCCCACAGCACAGTCTGCTCAGCCTCCTCTCTGGAATGTGATCTACCCATGAGGGGGCTTTTAGCACGCTGAGGATGGGAAGCGCAGCTCCTGTCCGCAAGCATTTCCCCGTGCTGTCTACCAGCCAGCCCCGGGGGACGCATTCTAGCATTAATGAAACTCTAGCCTCTGGTTTTGTGCTTCCACTTCACATTCTCCCTTCATCCCTAATCCATGCCGTCATCACTCACGGCCTGTATTAAGCGCCATCTGCCAGGCCTGTGCTCGTCCACGCAGTGCGGATGGGTGCCGCGCCTGCTCTGACGTGATAGGAAGCCTCTGCCCAAGCATGCCGGTCCCGGGCTGCACCACTGGTCTTACACCCGCACACCGCACGCTGCCCCTTTCACTCACAGCTTACTGTTTTCAGCTGGTTGATAGACAACTGTTACCTGGGATTAGAAATACTTTAAAGTATTTTACGAGTACTTTAAATTGGGGGAGTCTGGGGGATTCAGAAGCAGGTGATTGGAGGGTCTTTGTGCCCAGAAGTAGGCTGGTAGGAGGGAGGCTGGGACGCAGGTCTGGAACAAGGAACAGGTTGAGAATACACCACTCTGGGAAGAGCCAGGGCGGAGTGTCTGCAAAGTCACACCAGCTTCCCCCAGACCCTACCTGCCTCTGCCTTCAAGACAGTTGCTACAGGTCCAGGAAATAACCTCCAAATGGAGCACAAACGGAAAAGACATTGAAAATATAGTCAGTGTGGTGACAGCATTTCTTGAGCGGAATTGCTCCATTCCAGATGGGAGAACAGATGACCATGATGCTGGGGTCAAACAGCTCTCATGGCTGTGTGGGACCAAGGCTCGCACGCAGCTATGAAGAGGTTAGTGCCCAGCTCTCATCCACCTCCCGCTCCCTCCCAGCAACTTTGGAGACAGCCCTGAAGGAGACTTGGGCCATTGGGCACCCCTGTTGGTTGACGTCACCCTCCCAAGGGCGCGGTGTAGCACTGAGAAAAGCAGGGAAGAGGTGAGGTGAAAATACCTTTCTCCTTACAAGACATAAGGTTTTCTGTCAAGCTGCTCTTAAAGTGTCAGCAATTTCAACATTGGTTTCTCAGGACAAAGCCTTGGGTCACAACGTGTCTGTTTCTAACATGGACGTCTGATCCCCTCACACTGCCTTCATGAGTTGGACGGCAGTGCCATTTTAACCCAGATTTCTTAATGACATAGTTCCTATTCTGATTCTGTGTGAAGAAATGACAGTTATCCTGGTTTGCTTTGCAAAGAGTAGGAAATGCTACTGTCTAACTTCCTGGACTACAGAGTTCACTATTGGGACAGCACAAATAAAGCCTGTTGCTGGGACATGTTGGCTGACTCGCAGAGGGTATTGTTTATGAGAGCGCTGTAAGCAGTGATCAGAGGGTGACAGGAGAGAGCTATAAAAAAGAACTATGCGTAGTCATTTGGGGTGGAGAGATGAGAAAAATCTAACCGTGGTGCCCCTACACAACATAACTAAATTTCAAATGCATAAAGATGCTGAAATAAATTGATGCTTTAAAGTCAAAGGAAAACCAAACACAGACTAATACAGGTAGGTGTTTGCACAAGAAGGTGTAGTACCTGACGCACAGAAATGACTTTCAAGACCTCGAGGATGGGGAGAGTGGGAATTGCTCCTTTTAAAAGTTTAGAAAATTTCATCTTGCTATTCTTGTAAAGGGAGAAATCAAGTCTGTCCTTGAGAGAACTTGTAAGACGGTCTTTAAAAAAAACCCTCTGAAAACAATTAAGTGCCACAAAACTTTGAAAGAACTAACATCAACTTGGTGTTTGACAAAGCTAATGTAAGAATGGTAATCAATCCCTTGGTGATGGAAATTTTAAATTTAAAATAAGCTTCAACAAAGCCTTTGAACCTTCAAACACTTTATGCTTAAGAAATTAATGGGTCCCTGAAGAAGTCACATTTCCTTTTCTGTTTCTGTAATATATACTTCAATTACATTAATCAACAATGCAGCAAAATAACTGACACCAACCAACTTCCAAGTCGCCTTTCTAAATGCAGCCTTTCTTCAGCAGAGGCCTCGCATTCTCGGATAGCTAATTGAGGTTTATATAAGCAGGAATAAATATTTGGCGAAACTGGATTTTCCCATCCTGTTGTCATCCTTTGCTAACCCAGAATAGTTTCTCATCTGTTTCCCCTTCTCCTGTCATTTCTGTTGAGTGCGATAAACAATCTGGCTGACAGAGATATCAAATTAAAACCTCCCTTCTGTAGTATCTATGAAGATGCTGAAACACCATCAGATGAGTTTCCTTTTAAAGCAAAATGGAATTTTGTAAGACATTTTGTTTTCCCCTGGTTTCCTATACTACCTTCTGCTCTGGACAAATAAAAAAACCAACCTTGTGACATCTGTCCTTCTAGATGTGACTGGCCTGGTAAACTGACCTCCACTGTCATTGTGAGAGCACTCTCTGCCTTTCTCTGCTCGCGTTCTGGCTTCGCCTCCCTTCTCTCAGGGAGTGTGTCTCCAAGGTTCCTGGCAACATGGTTTTTCCATTTTAATTCTTTCTTTCTCTTGGAAATGGAAACATTAAATATACAAACTTTAATTTGACTGCATAATATGTCGGTAAAGCAAACAAAAAACTTTTAAGGTTCAGTTGGGGTATTAGCCTACTGGTAAGTGGTCAATATTTATTTAGTGGGAGGTGATTTCTCTTTTTTACCAATGGTCCACAGGGAACATCTCCTGACATTTTGCATACTGCAAAGATAACCAGTCTTACTCTGCAGAACTTTCTGTCCCTGTTGGACATTTCTATTTTTTCCAGCTTCTTTCTGTAAGGCAGAGATACTGCATTCCTTTCACTAAGGCCTTACTCATCATCTTAGCTAACAATTGATGAATTTATTCTTCCTAAAATGAATTACCTCTTCAAGAGAGTTTTTAATTTAACAGAGAACTTCCTGAGGGAAAATATATTAGCTATTAATAGTGGAAGGGCAGTGTAAGATTTTTGAATAACTGTATGCTAAGGCAGACCTTGGAGTTATGTCACCTCAGCAGTTTAAACTCATACATTCAAAGATTTATTTTTGTGTAAAAACAATTACAGGTTATCAACTACAGAAGGAAGTGTGATGCATGGTTGGAACTGCAAAGTCTGTTTGGTAGCCTGAAATTTCAGTGTCCCCCAAAGGTCAATCAATGTGTTATAGGTCTGGGCCCCAGCCAGGTACTTTTGGGAGATGATGGCACCTTTAGCGGGTGGAACCTGGATTTAGAACTTTGGGTTATTGGCTGTGCTCTATGCTGGGGCTTGAGTGATCTAGGTGTCTGTCTATTGGTCTTTCTCTCTCTGGGTCAGAGATGAAGGCTTTTGCTCCAGGATGTGCTCCCACCATGACGTGCCACCGGCCCAGAACAAAAGAGCCATGATCATAGATTAAAACTTCTACGTCTCTGAGGCAAAATCAACGTTTTCTGTTTATATGCTGATCATCTTGGTGTTTGTTACACAGACAGAAAACTGATTAGCACAGTTATGCGATGCACTTTGAAATCTGCTTGCCACACAGAGGAAAATTGGAACATTTGATGCCTCCCAAACAAGCCACTTGTATACTCGGTTGCATTTTTCACTTTCCACATATACACATTTAGTCAAACGATGGAAATCCACAAGTCCACGGTCAAGGCTGATGGAGCCCTCAACAGTCGTACATTGTGGCCCTTTGCTGCAAGCGGATTTTAGCTTTTTCTCTCTAGCTCTGAGAAGGAAGGGAAGACTTGTGCATGCCTCGAATGTAACTTTTGTTTTTCTGTATATGTGTTTTGGTTACTTTCTTGTACTTAATTAGATTGGCAACAGATATAAATAGGCAGGTTGGGTGAAAATAACTGCCCACACAATTAATTACACACAAAGAGAAACTGGGTTCTTATCTTCACAAGAATTGGCAACCGGAATTCACTAAAAGGCCTCCATGGGTAGGCTTAGACTATCCCGGCATTTAGGTGTTAAGAAAGGAAATGGTGCGCATTTGGCTACCCAAATTGGCCACAAGCGAAGCTCGACACTTCCACACTCCCTGGGAAAATGAGATGTTACATGTTCTTAGCAGGAGCTGACAATTAAGCTGAGCGAACAATTGTGAGAGGCGGGGAGTGGGGGTTCACGCTGCTCAGCCACACGCCTCAGGTGCTCAGTGGAGTGTGAGGCCGAGGGCCAAAGCTTTCAACCACCCAAGAAGCTGGGCTCCTGAAACCGGCACCCCTGTGGCATGCTATTCTGTTTATTATCATGGAGCCTCCCTGTTCCTTCTAACTGTTTCCTCTGGCATGATAAGGATTTTGTGAGGTGCCAGGGGAGATATAATTCATTAGAATCAAGTAATGATTTGTAATATTTAAACTATTCCATTAAACCAGGAAGCAGGTCAGAAACTAACCTTTAAATACAGCCAAGGGAGAAAGTCGGCCCAGCAGCTTAAAATATATATCTTTTGCAGGAAGCATGGAGCGTATAATTAGCTGTAATTTCTGCAACTGCACTCAGGCAGTGTTATCTTCTGATGGCCTGGGAAACCAAATGCTAGGGTTACATTCCTGGCTCCCACATCGACCCCGGTGGGTGGTTTTGGTGGGGGGCGGACTAAGTCAAGGAGCAAAGGAAAGGAGTGTGCAGGGTGGGGCTGAGAGCCTGAGGAGTTGCAGGGAGGGATCAGGGTGACAGCCTCTGATTCTTTTGTGAGGAGACTCTGAATTTTGAGAATTATATTTAAACATATTCTGATTTCCAGTGTGATCATTTCCTCAAGACATTTTTAATGCTTAACGTATTGGGCAAAATCTATATTCTTTGGCTCCTGCTGGTAGCCATGGAGGAAGTTAAATGTGCTACTGTTAAAGGATCCCTTATTTTTGGCTGTTTCAGCGAGCAGAGAATTTTTTTTTCTAGTGGGCAAGTCTGACTCTGGCAGAGGCATTAAAAATTAGTAAAGATGGAAATACTTTGAAACATTTGCTCTGTTCTCAGGGAAGCTGAGCAGAGGGGAAGGAGTCTCTCAGGGAGGCTTGCTGTGTGGAAGGAAGCATATGCACCAACAATGAGATTTCCCTTCAGTGCCTCCTGTGGCCTTGGAGTCTCCCCTCTAGTTATGCACCAAAGGGGAAGAAACCCAACTCTCCTCTCTGATGTTTGATCTGAGTCTCCTAAAATCATCTGGGAGGCTGGGGAGGCTCGGGGGGGAACCACAGAGCAAACAAGGCAGCATGGCAGTAAATAGATCTGATTTTTGCTCATTCCAGCCAAGCCTGCCTTAGTTTGCTAGAAAGCGACTTCTCTTGCCGTTTTTCTGGAAACTGTCAAGTCCTGACTCCTCTTGCTCCCTGAACCACATCAAGCAAATAATCATTGAACAAACTGATGAACTCTCAGACACCTATCCTTTCCTTGACAAGAGTGACAGTAATTGGCATTTTTAAAAAATTAACTCTTTCAGTCATCAGGGTTCTGCAGTGCATTAGACCTCTTTTCCAGCTACTTATTAAAATACTGCAGTTCATTTGGAAATGAAGATGTATGATTTTACAAGATTTAACCTTTAAAAATAGTATACGCTTAGCCTTGCACCAGAAAAGCCCAAATACAATCTCTCTTCTGCTTCCAAGGGTGATCTGCCTTTGATGGCGATTGCGTTCAGATGTGTGTTATACTGATATTCCCCAGATAGCACACCTTGAATTACAAACTCGGGTATCTTCCAGGTACTGAGGAGGAGAGGATAAAGCAAGAAGGTGAACAAACACTCATTAGATGAGAAACGGAAACACAAGGGGCATCTTTCCAGGGACCTCCATCGCCAGCATTTATCTGACAACATTCACAGTATACAGATAATTGCCTGAAGCTCTGACTTGGTCAGATAAATCTGCTTGCTGCCTCACAGAAACAGCCCGAGACCTTTTCTAGGAAAGCTCGCGTCTCTTCCGCAGCAGCTGCTCATCTCTAATGTAACAGCTCTGTGCTGTCCTCCAGAGCAGAGCTGCATTGTCCCAGCTATGAATAAATCATTAACCCTATTTTATTAATAAGGCTAAGCTAACAATACTCCCAACCCGGCCCTGCTTTTCCTTTCCAGCAGAGCCTCAGAAATGAGTGCCACACCGCACTGCCCAACCTCAGCCTCCGGGATGTGCTTCACAGTATCTGGGGTGAGAGGCACAAGTCAGCTGTCAGCAGAGGAAATCTCGCTCTGAAGCCTGGGAAACTGTGACTGATGAG
This sequence comes from Cuniculus paca, assembly GCA_004365215.1. Taxonomy (NCBI): domain Eukaryota; kingdom Metazoa; phylum Chordata; class Mammalia; order Rodentia; family Cuniculidae; genus Cuniculus; species Cuniculus paca. Next base: position 7,014 of record RJWT010029512.1, on the reverse strand, counting down.
AGAGCCAGCTTTCAAGAGTGCCAGTTACCTGGGACCACTGCTGCTTCCGTGCTGCGTCCCAGGAGGGAGCTTGGCTAAAGACACAGATCTCAGACACAACTCACCCTGGCATCTGTCTGTCGGTCTGTCTGTCTCTCTCTCTCTCTTAGGAAGAAGTAACTGAGATTTTATTCTTAAATTGTGCTTAACAAATAATATTTTAATATTGTGTCTGCTCATATAGACACCTTCAATCCTTTTAACTCCATTGGAAACCAGTGAAAATAGACTACGACCTCTACTTTTCAGAAATTATCAACGTGGAAAGCACTTTGTGGTGTCATCAGTCCTGTTAGACTTTGCTGAGTTGTTTCTCAGTGTACTAGGGTTTCTTTTTGGAGACAAATGATAGAAGCCCAATTTAAAAATTAATGTAAACAAAAAAAGAAGAGGAAAAGTTGTTGATTTAATGAAAATTTAAAGATACAGAATGGTCTTTGGGCATGGGCTGAATTGAAGCATTAGAAATTGTCAGTCTTATTTATTGTTTTCTTTTCTCTTCCTTTCTCTCTCCCTCCTCCCTAGGTCTTCTGTTCCTTTGAACAATTTCTTCCTATTTCACAATGTCTATTGTACATTTTGGCCCTCATTTACCCTTTTATTTTTTCTGACCAGGGAGACAATGCAATATTTACACATGTATGTCCCATTTATTTCACTTAAAAGTGTAGTGCAAACATTTACCTAGAAATGTCTCAAGCTTATCTTTCTTTATGGCTGAGTAGTACTTCATTGTATGTATATTCTTAAAAAGCACATCTTTTTTATTCATTACTCAGTCGATAGGCATTTGGGTTGTTTCAAAGATTTAGCTATTGCAAACTATGCTGCTATAAACATGGATGCACATATATCACTGTGGTATGATGCTTTTAATTCTTCTGGGCAAATATTCAGAAGGGAAATAGCTGGGTCGAATGGGGCCTTTAATCCTAGTTTTTTGAGGAATCTCCACACTGATTTCCACAGTGGTTGCACCAGTCTACCTTCCCACCAACAGTGAAAAAGGTGTCCTTTTTCCCCACAGCCCCTCCAGCATTAGTTATTGGTTGATTTCTTGATGATAGTCATTCTTTCTGGAGTGAGATTGAATCTCAGTATTATTTTAATTTGCATCTCTTGAATGACATTGAGATGTTGGAATTTTTTTTCATGTTTATTTGCCATTTGTATGCGTTCATCTGAGAAGTGTGTATTCATCTCAGATGCCCATTTCTGGAGTGGGTCTCTAAATTTGAGGGGTCTGATTTTTTTTCCAAATTTTTATGTGTTCTAGATACTAGTCCTTTGTCTCAGGAACAACTGGCTGTAATATTTTCCAACTCTGTGAGTTGTCTTTTCACTCTGTTGATGATCTTTTATGGTTCAAAAGCTTTTTAATACAATGAGATCCCAATTGTTGATTCTTTGAAGTATTTCCTGCGTGATGAAGCTTTTGATCATTAAATTTTTGCCTACACTTATGTCTTCAAGAATTGTACCTATTGGCTCTTCCAGCTGGTTTAGTGTTTGTGTTCTAATATTTAGATCTTTGATCCATTTTGATTTTAGTTTAGTATATGGTGAAAGACATGGTTCTAGCTTTAGTCTTTGCCACATGGAAAGTTGGTTTTTCTAACACCATTTATGAAAGAGGCTATCTTTCTTCCAGTGAAGGTATTTGGCCTCTTTGCCAGAGATTAGGTGGCTGAGTGAGTTTGGAGCTGTTTCTGCATCTTCTAATCTGTTCTATTGATCCTCAATTACATTTTTTGCCAGTACCATGTGTTTTTTTTGTTTGTTTGTTTTTGTTTTTAGGCACCGGGGATTGAATTCACAACCTTGCACTTGCCAGCCAGGCGCTTAGGCCGCTGAGCTAGATCCCTGGCCCCGGTACCATGCATTTTTTATCACAGTAGTTTTGTAGTATAATTTCAAGTCAGGGATTGTGATGCCACTTACCTTGCCTTTGTTACCTAGAATTGTTTTTGCTATTCTAGGTCTCCTCTGGTTCCAAAAGCATTTTAGGAATATTTTCTCTAGTTCTGTAAAATGTGTTAATGGTATTTAGATTGAGATTGCATTAAATCTGTATAACAATTTTTAGAGTATGGCCAAGAAAAAAAAATGATGAAAGAAGGATAAAATGGAAATAAATCTTTGTAAATAAGGAGGGGAAGTGGGGTTGAAGGGAGGTGAAGGGATTGGGGAAAAAAGCAGAATTAAAATATATGCAGACACAAATTTCCTATAATGAATATGATCATGATCTATATCTAAATTGTACCAATAAACTTAATGAAAAAGAATAATAATTATAAAAATCACCAAATATCTTTATGATGATACACATGCATGTTAAAGACTTATACATGTATGACCAGTATAACTCTTTACAGAGCATTGGCAAAATTGTTACTCCTTGTGCAGTTCAATTTTCTCATTTAGGAATTGAAACATTTATTTTTCTAATGCTCTAAATTGAGCTTCCTCAATCTTCCACATTCATCAATAAATATATGAAAGTCATCAGCCTTAAGCACTAAAATCTTGTTGAAAAATGGGTATATATCTTGTTATTCATGTTTGATTTAAAAAAATGTTTTGACTAAAGAAAACATGAACTAAGTTGAGAGTGAGCACAAATATCTATTTTAATAATTTGTAAAAACTTTCCAGCTGTTACTTCCATATATATGTATGGAAGTACATACATGCATGCTAGCATCGTCAATTTCTTAGTATGAACTACATGCAATAGTCATCATTAGAAATTTAGACATACTCTAATACTTTAGAGTTCACATCAAGATACAAGTATCAAGGGAGTAGCTGTCAAGTTTTGCAATTATTGTGAGTACTCCTGTGAAAGCCATCTCTATTGATATGGTAGTACTAATTGGTTGTGGAGCTTGAAAAGTTTGAAATTTATGTTACTTTTTTGCCTACTTGAAGAAAAGAGAAACGAATGTTTAATTCTAAGGTAGCTAAATTCAACAATTATTTGTGATTATGAAAATACTGAGTAATATTAGAAATGAAACTCTACTCATATGATATATTTAAATATATATGTACAACATCTGTAAAACATCAAAAATATGTCATCAGGTTATTCTCTGTCTCTCTTCAAACTTCATTTTCAGGCAGATTGCTTCATAGGGTGAGTCCTATGGGGAATTTGTGGATACTCAGCAGCCTCCTCAACTAACCGAGGAGTTGGACTTAAAAGGATGATAGTGACTTGGCATTTCCCTGGGAAATCTGATGAGGCACTCAATCCTGAGAACACTTGAGTTCCTGCAGACACACTCCCTTCTGAGTGTTGCTATTCAGAGTATAATACCCCCATTCACCCAAAGCTTCACCAACAGCCTTGGAGTCATCCTGGGTTCCTCTCTTGCACTCTTCTGCTCCAATCCACCATCCCTATCTTCAAAACGTGTTTGGGTCTTACTACTTGTTATCATTTTTGTTATTACTACCCTAGTCTGAGCTACTATCATTGCTTGCCTAGACCAGTGCAAAAGCCTCCTCACATGTCTCCCTATTGACATCCTTGGTCCCCTAAAATCCATTCTCCATGAATTTCTTACTTTAAAATGATCATAATTAAGACTGTGTCTACACCTGTTTTAAAATTTTCAAAATAATTTTTTCACTATTGTGAATTCTGAAATCAAGGTGCTGACAGAGTCGATTCCTTCTGGTAACTTTGAGAGGTAATCTGTTTATGCTTTTCTCTTTGATTCTTGTGGATACCAGCAATTCTCCATGTTCCTTGGCTTGTAGCTACATCATTCCAATCTGTCTCCATCTTTGCATGGCTTTATTCCTTTGTGTTTCTGTGTTAAAATTTCCTTCATCTCATAAGGGTACAAGTGACTAGATTAAGCCAAAATGACTTTAAAATGGAAGGAGTACTCACAAAGCCATTCCTGGAAGCTTCAATTACCTTGAATCCAAATCCAAATAAGGCTCCACCCAAAAAGATAACTGTAGGCCAATCTCTTTAATGAATATAGATAAAAAAAATCCTCAACAAGATACAGTAAGTCCCCAACTTATGAACAAGTTAGGTCTGGGAGAATGTTTGTAAGTCAAATCTGTTTGTAAGTCAACAAAGTTAGTCTTATACACCTGTGACACAAATAAACAAAGTAAAGCATTAAAAAAAAAAGAGAAGTTCATTCATATCTGTGAAAATTCACAACTCAAGTGTTCCTAAATCAGGGACTTACTGTACAGACAAACAGAAGGCAATAATCATCAAAAAGATCATAGACCATGACCAGGAAGGTTTCATCCCAGGGATGCAAGGATGGTTCAACATACTCAGATCAATAAATGTAATACATCACATAAACAGAAGCAAGGACAAAAATCACGTGACTAACTCAACAGATACAGAAAAAAACCTTTGAAAAAATTCAACATCCCTTCATGATAAAAACACTGAAGCAAAAAAAATCATATCTCAATTTGATAAAATCCATTTATGATAAACCTACTGCCAACATCATATTAAATGGGGGGAAACTAAAAGCCTTTCTTCCAAAATCAGGAACAAGACAAGGATGTCCACTCTCACCACTCCTATTCAACATTAGCACCATTGAAACATTAGCAAGAGCAATCACACTAGAAGAAGAAATAAAAGGAATATTTATAGAAAAAGAAGAGATCAAAATATTATTTGTAGACAACATAATTCTCTACATAGAAGACTCCTTTCACAAAATCCACCAATAGACTCTTAGAATTAACAAATTCAGGTTATAAAATGTAGCAAGATACAAAATCAGCACAAAAAAATCATCAAAGAACTAAATGTTAAAACAGAAACACTTAACCTACTGGAAGACAAAGCAAGTAAAACTGTTAAAGTCAGAGGCATAGGCAAGGACTATCTGAACAGAACCCCAATTTCATAAGAAATAGATCAAGAATCAACAAATGGGATTACAGTACCTCAGTACACAAATTTAATTCTTTCCATGATTCTGGTCACAAAGTAAATTAGATGAGAACCAAATGAAATTCAATGGTTAGGTTCAATGTTGACCTTATGGGGAAATTTGATTCTGGTTCAATTCAGTTTGTGACCAGAATTGTGGAAAGAATTAAGTTCATGAAATGAGGTACCACTGTATATCAAATTAAAAAGCTTCTGCACAGCAAAAGAAATAGCCAACAGAATAAAAAGGTAACCTATACAATAGCAAAAAATTGCATTAGCCATTCCTTAGACAGACTACTACCTACAATACATATAAAAAACTCAAAAAAAAATTAGATCCCCTCAAATAAAAGACCCAATTAAGAATAGGCAAGTGAAATGAATAAACACTTCTCAGATGAAAGAGTACAAACTGCCAATAAATACATGAAGAAATGTTTAACATCTCTGACCATTACAGAAATGGAGATTAAAAACAACAATGAGATTCCATCTGACTCCAGAAAGAATGGCTATCATCAAAAAATCAAGTAATAACCAATGCTGGAGAAGCTACGGGGAAAAAGGAACTCTTCTACATTGTTGATAGGAATGTAAACTAGTACAACCACTATGGAAATCAGTATGGATGCCTCAAAAAACTAAAACTAGAAATTCCATTTGATCCAGCTATTCCTTGCTAAGTATCTTCCAGAAAGAGTTAAAAGCACCATATTACAGTGATACAGGCGTATCCATGTACACTGCAGCACAATTTGTAATTGCTAAATCTTGGAAGCAGCCTATGTGTCCAGCAACAGATGAACCGATTAAGAAAATATATTATTTGCATGTAGTGAAGTATTACTCTGACATAAAAAAATATAAACTTGAGTCATTTTTAGAAAAATAGGTGTATCTTGAGTCCATTATGTTAAATGAAATAAATCAGACACATAAGCTTAAATATTACATGGTTTGTCTCATATGAAAAACTCAAAGTACAAATAAAGAACAAAATAAAAGATAGTAGGAAGTTGAGTGATAAATCTTTTCAACTGGGAAGGGGATCAAGAGATGGACAGAAGGAGGAGGGGAAGGGAATGAAAAGAGAATTAAGATGTGGTGTGTATATGTACCAATTCCCCACAACGAATGTAAACATTATGTCTTACAAACATGTACTAATTAAAAAAAAATTAATGTAAGAAAGCTTGTATGTAATAGAGAAAATGTAACATATCTGAAAACAAGCTACTTATTTTACCATAGGGACCATCCCCTAGACTAACCTTAGCCACATCTGCAGCTGTAAGCATTGTAGTAGCCCCAGAGCTGTCCCTGAGGCTAAGAGAAGGGAAAAGAGAAGAAAACTCCATGGCCAATGAATCCTTTATGTTAGAGATTAGAGTATGAGCAGGATGGACCTTATGAGTGTGCAACCTATGCCCTCATTTAAAAGGTTCCACAATAGGTTTAATGCTCTATTGTTGCCATCTTGAAATTCTTTATTTTTTTCTTTTCTTTTTTCTTCTTTTTTTTCTTTTAAAGAGAATAGAACAAAACAAAACAGAATAGCGTCAACCACAACATAGCATTTCAGAACAGAACACTGCAAGCAATACAGGTCTTCAAAACATAACAACAGGAGATTAACAATGGCTACCCTAGTGTCTCTTGTTTTCTTCAAAATGGTTGCTCATACATTCGCACACAATAAACTCAAACAAAACAAAATAATATAAAACCAGATAAAACAAAAGAGTGAAAGCATTACAGGCCTTCAAATCAGACAAGCAACCAACAATGGCTACCTTAATGTCCTTTGTTTTCTTCAAAAAAGCTGTTCATATCATCTCACATATTGCAATCAAATAGTAGAAAACAGACTTAAACCAATCAAATCAAAGAATAAAAGCATTATTGAACTTCAGAGCCTTTCTCCCATATTTATCGAGGATTTTGTATCTTATTGAGTCTTTCAGTTTCTCACACTAGGGAGACAATGTGGTGTTTACACATGTGAGTTTGGTTTATTTCACTTATGAGTATGATCT
>RJWT010029511.1:0-14895 GCA_004365215.1 Cuniculus paca | reverse complement strand
AACAAACTTGAGTCATTTGCAGGACAATGGATGCACCTTGAGACCTAATGTGAAGTGACATAAATCAGACACGTAAGCTTAAATATCACATGATTTGTATTCTGTGAGAAACCCGAAATATAAATAAAGAGCAAAATAAGAGATAACAGGAAGTAGGGAGAAAGATATTTCTCAAATAGAAAGGAGATGAAGAAATGGACAGAAGGAAGAGGAGGGCAAGAGAATTTTAAAAAGGAACTAAGATATTTTATGTACATGTAGTAACATTCCACAGGGAGTGTGGGCATTATGTACTGCCAACATAGACTATAAAAGTCAGTCCATCAGTCTGTGAAACTCTTGTGAAATAGTTTCACAATCAGTGATCCTTGTTTTTTAAAGAAAAAAAAAAATAGGGTCAAATGAGTCATTTGGTTTGTCTGTTTTTGACTTGTGATCTCTGAAAGTGTCAATGAGTCAATAACCCGAGACCAGTGAAAAGTTTCTTCCATAAATATCCCATTAAGAAACATCCTACTTCCAACATGTTGAAGTTCTTTTACTCGGACATTTTTCTCTTGCACTCATAGTTCTACAAAGAGATCAGTTATATTAAAATTCATGCAAAATTCCATAATAAAATTGGAATTTGTATTAAAACATGACATGGACGGCCACACATCTTAGGCAAATACCTTGATTAGCTTTTAGTGTTTTTCTTGCTCGTAAGTGTCCTAATATATTGATGCCATACTTGAGAGCTATAGTATATGAAGCCCTTGATAGTGCTTGTGCAGTGAGATTAATGCCTTCTTTTATGTCCCAGGAGGCCATGGCTGTGAAAGCCACACATGCAAAAGGATTTTTGCGTCCTGCTAGGCCAGCAAATCGCCGTCTCCCATCCAGATGGGCATCCAGATCTCCATCAGCACCCCCTGCCTTGCGAAGAACTGCCCCCAGCTGCACCATTTCTCTCCAGTCTGAAACGCCAATGGTTTAAGTCTGTAGTCTGGATTGCTAGATTACAAAAGTTCTATTCCTGATTGCCAGACCAAACATTCTGAGTGTTTACAGCTAGTCCTGTTCTCTCCTGTACCTTTCAAGATCACTGGGACAAGCAACTTAAATCTTAACTTTCCATCAGTCTTCAGTGTTTTTAACCTATGGATTAATGATCTCTGTCTTTTTATTTCTTAGATCAGAATTTTTTAATGTCATATTCATTAATTCCCCCATATGATTTAAGTCGCAACAATGTACCATACTGTATATTCCAACTTTCTTGCAAGTGACAGAAAGCAAGGTTATATGCATGGCCATGTGGTTGTAGCTGCATGTCTTTCAATAGGAAGTACTTGTATGTATTTAGATAAGAAAAACTTATGTGCTAGTGTTGACTTTGCAATTATAATATGTGCACCTATATATTCTTTGTGTTTATTTAAAAGTTTTGAAAATATACATTATGATTTCTATTTTGTATACCTTTTAATAGGTATCTGCCTAAAAGCATTTGAAGTTCATATATTAATTAACCACTTCCTTGGCCCACAAGTACATTGAAAAATAAGAATTATACACGTATCTAACACTAGGAGTTTTCTAAGTACACCTTATGAATGACTTCTTAACCTATTTATAAGGATAAAGTAATACCATTGATTTTCTTATTTATTCTTTTAAATAGAAGTCACAAGTTTAACAGCCTTCTAAAGCGAGTTAACGTGTTGATAAATGCTTTTATACATCACATAGTGGTCTCAAATGGCTTTAACTGTATCCTTGATTTTCTGAGCCAGTGTCGCGAGACTGCCTTATGAACAACAGGACTAAGTAACGAATTTATTTTGTCAACCTCAGTAAAGAGCATTCCTTAAAAAGGGATGCAGAAACTTTAAATCATGTCGAATTTTCCCTTTTTGTTAAAATTGTGGTAAGCTTTTAGTTTTGCTTTATCTGGAGTCATACATATTTAAAGGTAAGTCATTCTTTCCTCCCTTTCTTAACCTTTTCCCTAAACCAGTAGATGGACTAATTCAGTTTTTATTATTATTATTATTATTATTAACAAGGAAGATCAGGAATAATATTTCATTGAAAGCTGTTAATTACAGTATATTTCTTATGGTGTGCTATCAAAATCAAAAAAGCCTTAAACTACACTTTGGCACCCATACTAGCATAAGGAACAGAAGTGTGTATCTTGGCTACAATTTGCATACAGAGAATGAATAAAATTTATCTCGCAAACTGATATAAATAGGAATGTTGAAGAGCTTGGAATTTTACACGAAGGATCTTACAAGCAACTTTTTCTCTACTGTCTCCATTTAAAACGAACTTTGATATGGTGTTAGTTACACATTAACTATAGTTAGGCTTTTCTTTTCTAACAAAAGACAGTGAGAAATTCTTATATCAGTCATAACGGAAGGCCTTCTCCTTATGATACTCTAACGACTTAGAGGAATTCGCTTTATTATATACTGCCTAGAGGTAAAATAAACAATTTGAAAATTGAAGACAGCCTTAAAAGGCTCAAGACTACAGCGTGGTGATGGCTTGAATAGTGCTTTACAAGAAGGAACATTCCAGGAGTTAAGGTGAATTCTAGAATGTAAGTAGGGGTCGGATGTAAATAAGGGCTACAGACCTGTTCTTCTAACTCGTTTACTGGAGATAGCTTTTTCTACAAGAAACCTATAAACAAAGAGTAACCAGGACACAAACTGTTAGCCCTCTAATTGTGTGCTTTATCCACTGGAGGGGAGAAAACCCTGGGAAGGTGACACCCCGGGGCACGAGAGGCAGGCCAGTTAGGAAGATGCAGCCCAGCATGGTGATGCCCAAGGACTGTGCAGTGCCTCTTCCTCCCTGTCCCCATGTCCCAGGCAGTTGACCTGATCTGTGGTCCCTACCTTTACAGACACATCTGAATACTCAGGCCCTCATCTTTAAAAAATGAAATTCCTGAGCTCTTCCTCATAATTACTAAAACAATAGTTGTGGGGGGGGGGACTGAGATCACAGGTGTCTTTAATAAAACCAAACAAAATGAAGCAATGCAAAATACTTGATGAGCAGCCCGATATGCAAGCAACCACATGAATGGATACCTGGACAGATGTAAGTCGTTGTGCATGGTAATTTTCTTCCCTGAGACTTGCCTTTGTGATCCATTAACCAAAAGACTCCTTTGCCAAACTTTACAGTTTTAACCCTCTTTTCCTTTATTATCTGAATGAACCACTGGGACCATTGTAGCGCCTTTTTCCGTTGACTAAAATGGTAGAATTTTGGATCTGAAATACATAATTATCATCTAGTACAACCCCCTGAATGTAAAACAAAAGAAACTAATTCTGTGTTGTCCTTTTAAATATTTTATAATGTTTTCATGGAAGAACCTGTCAGGTAACATTTGAAAACATTTTCACTGTGTTGTGATTTTTAACTCATAAATTTTCTACTTGACATGGGCATTTTCTTCCCCAAGTTTACCTTTCATGGTCCAATCATTGCTGGACTTAAGGAATTTGTTGATATTTATAAAAAACATTTAAGTATACCTGTTTATAGATGTTTTCCCTAGAATAATTTGAGGAGGATGGTCTTGCTTTATTTCACAAAGAATGCCTGATATTGCAGCTGAACTGAGGAAAGAGTAAGAATGAAACAGAGAAAAGTGCAGAGTTTCTGTGTGTGTGTGTGGTGCGTGCCACCCGCGCTCACAGAAATTCTAGATATTGCCTTGTATCCCAGAACCCAGTGTAAAAAATATAGATGATGCTCTGTATAATATGCTGTTTAAGCACTTATGTACAAATCTTCACTTGTTTTCTTACAGAGATAGTGAAGATGATATTTCATTTGGTTGATTTTACCCTAAAACATGATTTATTTCAATAGTGGTGATTTAGCCAAGGTCCATATCACCTGGATCAAAAAAAAAAAAGTATCTACTTCCTTAATAAGATCTCTAAAATTATTTCTAGGCACACTTGCTGATAAATGGTTACTTGATATTGAAATCTCCTTCAATTCTTGGAAGTTATTAAATAAAATAAGTTTGGAAACACCCTCTGTGGCATTTGTATACATCGAGAATATTTCTATTTTCCTCTTGTACATTGTATTCTAATAAAGCTGAGTCTTAAGAAGTCTAAATTCAAGTACTTCCCATATAGCTTCTCCCCAAATTCCTTGGAATAACAGTATTTAAGGCAAACCTGCCTGATTCCCAGCTGCTAACCACACACAGGCCCATAGTTTTTCATGCATCGATAGCTACTCTGTGTCCATTTAACTGCTCAGTAAATTTGATAAAAGTCTTCTTTGTCGGAGACAGGGTCTCACTATGCAGTTCAGGCTGGCTTTAAACTTACTCTGTAGCCCAGGCTGGCCTCAAACTCACAGCAATCCTCCTGCCTCAGCCTCCCAAGTGCTAGGATTAGGCATAGGCCACCACACCCAGCTAACAGACTTCTTACAAAAGAGCATTCACTTCTGAAATCTGCATTTATGTGGTGAAACTGGTTAAATGTTTTAGACAGACTCAAGTTATAGTGTAATATTATTTTGCTTTGAATTCTTCATGTTTTTCTTAAGTGGCAAGTCCTTTTGTCAGAATTTAAAACTGTCTTATTCATCTCATCTAGAAAATATGCTTCATCAAAAAATAGGCTCCGTCATGCAAAAAAGGTTTTAAAACTTGGAGAGGCAAGTGCCAAAGGTGACAGCCACTCAGTTATTTTGATATCTATATTTTTCTCGTCTTAGGAAATAATTTTTGTTTCTGTGGAAATAAGATCACAAGACTTAAAATTGAATTCATATTTCAGTGATCTAATGAATCCAGTGGGTTAGATTGGCAAATTCTAAAAAATAAAGAAGAAGAAATGAGTAAGAAAAATCTAAACTGTAGTATGAAGCTTTGAGGTGCAGAGATTAGGGAAGAGTCCAGTACGAGTAGCCGCAGAACAACCTGGCTGTGTGCGTTTGTTTTTGCAGTACTGGGGGATTGCACCCAGGTCACTCTGCCCCTGAGCTACAGCCTCAGCCTTTTTTGATCACTTTATTTTGAGAAAGTGTCACCCTAAACTCCCCAGATGGCCTTGATCATGGGCCCCTCCTACCTCAGCCTCCTGAGTGATGAGTTACAGGTGTGTGCCTCCTGCCTGTCTCTTTTAAAGGCAGAGCACCTGAGAGTCAGTTTGCTTGGCTGCCAGTGCTACCAGGATGATATCTGAGGCGAGCCTCCAAGACTGTCCACCTTCCCTGCATAAATGCTCCAAAAATGATAGAATAAAGTCATTGAGGTGATAGATAAAAATAAGTGGCTCTTCAGACTCCTGGTTTAGGTAGGCTTTTTTTCCAATTTTCTTTTCCCATAGAAAGGGAAGAAGAAGAAAAAGAGTGAACACTTATTTTTTTTTCATTTTTGTTCTTTTATGTTTTATTCAGGACAGTGAGTTATTTTATTCTTAGTTTCTTTTAATTCTGTGACCTTAATCAAAAATCACCACTCTTCATTTATATGGTTTTAACAAATTCAAGAAGTGCACAAAGCTGACTTTAGAAAAATCTTTGCTATTTTTGGTGCCTGTCCTCTCGATTTTGTATAAGCTTTGTACATAGGCCATGATGTTGAAGGTGCAATCAGCAAGCATCCACTAAATTCTGATCTTTTCAGTCCACAAGGGCCACAGAGCGTTTCATGCTGTGTAACGTACATGCGCTGCGGGACAGGTGAGAGCCTTCCTCATGAAGCACTGTCTCGGTCCATTGTGCCGCTATAAGAATGGACTTGGACTTGGGTAACTTAGAAGGACAGAAATGTGTCTTACAGTTCTGGAGACTGGCAAGTCTAAGATTAAGGTCCTGGCAGAGTCAGTGTCCACAGAGGACTGTTCTTCGCATCAAACATGGTGCTTTATGCCACACCCTCACATGAAAAAGGACAACTGCTGTGTCCCTGAATGGCAGAAATACAGAACAGCAAAAAGGGGCTGACCGGTGTGTAGTCTTTTCTATAAGGGCCTCAGTCTTGCTCGTGAAGAAGGAGCCCTCATGATTTAATCGTGGCCTAAGCTCTTGATACTACTGCAGCAGAGACGAAGTTTCTATGTGACTTTTGTAGGCACACATTCTAATCTTACCAAGCAAGCGATTACTTCCAGCTTTACTCTCACTCTGATTTAATTGTGCTCTACCATCAGTTCCTTTTAAATTATTCATGTGCCAGTGTTACAAGAATCAGTAAATGAGTTTAATCCAGCTATTTGAGATCAGCACATTATTTTTCCCACCTAATGCTGATCGGTTTTAAAATAATATGCAGTGATCAACCCTGAATAGTACATTTCTATTTCAATCTTTGCTGGATTTAAAATTAGCCCAGTGGCAGGTTGTCTGAGTTCATGTTACCTGGAATGAAATTGTTAATTTGTCATGAAAGCCAGAGAAGTAGCCACAGTATTTTTTAGGAAAAGTGTGAGCAGGAATAATAAGGGACAATTATGAAAATTAGGGAAGCACATCATTGGGAATAAAGACTTTTTCTAGGAAAGCTCAGGCTGATGGAGAGGAGCTGAGACCCGGGGGCGAGGGGAGTCACCTGTTCAAAAGCAAGACGGCCGTGTTGCCCAGAAAGCCAGCCTCAATGAACTGATGAGGTGTTGCGCTCAGCAAAAGCAAGAGTCAGCTTCCAGCCAGACCCAGGGCCTGTAAAAGCACCACAGTAAGGACATGAGGGGGACAGGAGTCACACGGGCAATCATCCTCAAGATTTCTTCAGTAAGCAGCGCTGGACACTGCATCCAGGACCTGGGTAGAAATGAAGTGTCCAGGAAAGGGAACTGGTGGAAGCAAGGTCTGAGATCAAGGAACCCAGCGTGCAGGAAGCCAGGACCCATCTGCAACCACCACCGATCTGACCCACTCAGCAGCAGACTGAGCGCTTTCACTCAGCAACTACAAGGGACAGGACGCCAACAGAGGACCTCGCTGTGAGGGACTGGAAAGGTTGCGAAGATGAGCCCTCTCTCCCCACAATTACTGCTATTTTCTTCTGACTCTATCCCAGAACCTAAAACTTTACTAACAAATAAAAGAAGTCACTCATAACTTCATGATGATCAAGCAACATTAGATGCTCAGAAATTAGAAAGTATATTTTCCTGCAACACGTATTTAAAATAGACTTATAGTTAAATAGGAAGATTGTTTTTAGAATTTAAGAAATGGCACAAAACTATATGCAGTAGCTGAACACTGGGAACACTTACATTGTTTCAGTGAGAGTTGCACACAGTCAAGGAACAATACACAGTCTAATGTCAGTAAAGAGGATGAAATGTAACCTTTTAGTCTGAGTCCTGTCTGACTGGAAGGCAGCTGGTCTGCATGGAGCCCAGGAACAGAGATTCCAAGAGCAAGAATTTCCTGGGTGGATTCCGTGCAGGAAAGGCCAGGGTCTGAAAATAGGACCTTCCTGACTCCAGGACTCCTCCGTTATGTGAGGCCCACACAGCTCCCTTAGCCAGATCTGTGTCACACGGCTGTCACCGGAGGTCACCCTCTTCTGCCCACTCACCTATTTCCCACTCCCCCAAAACAGCCTGATCCTCAACTAGCCACCCAGGGTACTTAGAGAAGTCAGAGACCTACAACAGTGTTTCTTGAATGTCTCCACCAAGTCCCTTCTACTAATAGAGAAAAGAAACGGCCACCCAAGAGTCTCTAATGGGGTCTAAAACAGACCATGGTAAGGGAAACTGTTTTAAAAAGGAAGGATTTTAACTTGAAAAACTTTAGCCCATGAGCAAACAGGAATTTTTTCTGTTTTGTTCACTGACTATACCAAGCACTTAGAAAAACAACAGCAGATACAAAGTGACATGAATTAATGACTCACTTGCTATCAGGAAGAAAACATGGTTTTCCTCTCTGTGTCCTTATTTCATCACTGCTGAACAGAATTGGGTTATTTCATAAATTTGAGCTCACTCGAATTTCATCATGGTAATTTCTCATCTTCCATCACTGTATTCTCAGAGCCTGAACCCCCTGAAAAATGGGCACACAAATGACATTGGTTTTATCTTTGTTTTGCAAAATTTCTAAACGCAATCACTGAGGTAAAATGAACAGAACATTGCTAGAGAGATGATTTAATGCTTTCAGATGACGAATGGTAGCAATTTTGTTAGATATCTTTCATCTAAAAGATCCAAGGACTTGTGTCATAGAAAGTATTATAAGGCTTTCTCTTTTGTTTCTTGGAAAAATACAACTGAAAGACTTCCTCTCTGGGGGAGGGGGAGATTGAGGCCACGGCCCCAGGTATGTTAGGCAGGTACTTACCACTGCGCTGCATTCCCAGCTCTTGAATGACCTCTGTGAAGGGGAAAAGCAACAGGTTACATCTGCTTTTGTCACATACAGCTAAAATAAGTTTTCAAGATTTACTTGCCAATAAACTCTACTTGACTCTCACATTTTTAGTTCTGCTACATAATTTAGTGAAACCCATTGAAAGTTTTTCCGTTTTCATGCCCAGAAAGAAGCTATGCTTGAAATGTCACCTCTCTCATCTCCCTGTTCTGTAAGAAGCTTCCTACTATACTGTACAATGTGCACTGAGCAGGAAAATAAGATATTAATAAAATACAGTATCAAATATGTAATGAGTGCTTAGAACAGACATCAACATTTTTCACATCAGCTGTGTACTTGCTTACAAAACCTAAAAGATAAAAACCTATGTGAGCTATAATGTAAACAAAAGTCCACCACAGAAATAATCTTTACTTCCACTGTCACACCCAAGGAAGACTTCATACATGACATCAGCATGTTCCGTATTCAGGCATCACTTACTCTGATAGGATATATGTTTCATTTTCCTGTCCTTTTGTAGGGCACAGTTGACATCCTTTTTGTTTTCCTGTTGTCTTCATAGGTCTCTGTGATGCTGCACCTGCCTGTCCACCTGTCAGCTCACCAGTGTGCTCCACAATTATTTTGCATAGTTCCCTGGGCAGAAACATTTTGTGTTTCCTCTGCTGTAAATCATCTCTTATGAGCTCCATTCCAAATCTGCTAGGAAAATTTTGCTTTAATATTTTGCACTTATTAATTTCTTTGTAAACTATCAAACTATGTCACACGTGTTCAGGATCAAGTAAAAACCCTTGATCAATGCTTTGTGTTCTGAGTGACATCGTAGTTGCTGCATAACTCATCAACAGTATCTCCTCTGCCTTTGGTTTTATTATAGAAAGTTACCGTCTCAGGCTTCTGTTCTGTCAAGGCTTCCCTGTCAATAGTTCCATCATGATGCAATGTTGACATCAGCAGTATCAGTTTGCTTCTCTTTGCCATATATGAGGCCAACATTGTATCTTTGTGAAATCCAAAGATTGTACTGTACAATTCTCTGTTTCAAAATTGCAACATTTTATTTGGAATTTCTGCTTTGCTGCTGTGTACAGTTCCTGTGCTGGTCAACTTGTGCTGTTAGCAAACATAACATCAATTGGAAACTGGTAAACCAATTGTCAAATGTCTCATTTCTGTTAGTTTGGGAGATGGGAAGCAATAAGTCCATTCACAACATCATTTGTTTTATTATTATATGAATAAGGACCTAATGACTGAGTTCCAGGACAAATGTCTATATTGAAAGAATAATAAGCCTTTGCATCTACAAGGGCATACATTTTATGCCATGTTTGGAGGTGTCTGGGAATATACAACCTGAAGCTACAGCAACCATGAAATGCTGCTAGATGTTCATCAAGAGCCATGTACTCAGATAGTGTGTAAATTGCTTGACAATTACCCACAAATCTCTCAAACCATGAGCAGATAGCAGCCAGATTATCAGTTCTTTTTCTTCCTTGGTGATTTTGTCATCAAACTTCAGGCGATTTTGAAGGAAACCATTATCTCTTCAGTGGCATCATTATTCTACAGACTTCAAGCCCATACCCATCACTTTTCCATAAGTCTTTCATATTCCTGTGATTACCAGTGGAAAGCCCTGCTAAGTACAGCAGACCTGTAAATGCTTTCAGTTCAGTTAGTGAGGTGTCATAACAAACACATTTTTGAGTATGGGCATTGCTGCATACAGAATGTTTTACTTGTATTTCAGCATTTGTGTATTTCACATCTTGTAGCATTTTGTGTGCTACAAATAATTTCCAAAATTGAATAGCAGTGCTGGCATTTCTTTCAATAGGAATCATCCCTGCCAAGATCCTCACTATATTTTTGGACCTATTTCTAACATTGAATCATTCCACTTGATTGCATGACCATTTTATACCATTTCTACTAGTCAAAGATGTACTCAACATTTGTTTTCTTCATCATCTGAATCAAGAAAGTCTGCATTCCCTGTGTCTGCATCAGTTGATTCTTGTTCCATTTCACTGCCATAGGAACTTCGGCTCAAATGGCCAATGTCAAAGTCACTATCATCTTCATCGTGCATGCATGAATGACTTAATTCACTTTCGACCTCCTCCAAAACTTGCCTATCTGGTTTCTCATATGCCATTGTACTGAATTGAGCTACTTCTACCAGAAAATTCAAAAGAAAACTTTTTTAAAAACAAATCCTAAATGCACAGAAATTTAGCAGTGAGCATTTCCTGGGTAAAACTCATCTGGTGCTGCTTGGGACCTCCTGTTCACACCTTGCCATTTGTTTGCCAAGTGAACGCACAAGTGGATTTCTGCTTTCCCTAGGCACAGCTACTGTGAATCACACCCACATTCCATCTACGGTAAAATACATGTTTACAGAAGAGTGGTGCGGGTTTATTTTACCCCTTGTGGTGCTCAGATAAATATGTGCAAAACCTATTAAATGGAGCATTATGTCAGTAAAAATCCCAGCTTAATACTTCTGCACTCATGCGCATACCTTGACATTCATCATACTAAATGGGTAAGCGCTAAGATTGCTTCTTGTATCCCCCAGGTACATTCTGAGATGCACCTCCAGCTACTATTAGGCTAAAGTACAAATTAATAGTAGAAAAGTATGGAATGGATTGTTGTAGCCCAGTGTTATGTCCCGGAGAAATGCCTAAAAGCAGGAAATTGGTAACAAAGATGCTGGAATATCTGGAAAAACAAAGTGGTGTTGGGGATTTGGAAGAAAGAGGGAAGAATCGTAGGATGTAGAGATTAGAAACTGCTAATGTTCCTGGCTTGGGACATACACCTGATACTTCACTGCTGACCGATTCTCAAACATTGAGTGAGGAACTGTTCAAATGGAAAAGCTGTGCTTCCATCTGGACTGTAGTTAGGAATCACCTGACCTCCCACATCATAACCACAACCACCAACAACTACCACTGAGAATCACCTTGAAATGAGAAGCCTCTCCTTTGCCTCTCTGATTTTGTTGTCAATACCAACTAAACCTGGAAATATAATTTGTTGTCTCCCATAACTGGGTACACATAGCAAAATACACAAACACAAATGGGAAAAATCCAAAATGGCTCTGTAGAACTTATTCTAAAATTAAACATTTGATTATAAATGCCTTAAACAAAAAAAAATGATAATAGATGCTATTTGCTGGGCGATTTTCTGTTTAAGCCAACATTATAGGTTAAAAAAAAAGTATTCCCTAAATGTAGCAGGATCATTTATTTATAGCTCTCTGTTAAATCAACAAAGAGAATTTATAGTTTATCTTGGCAGAGAGCAATACATACAAATGTAAAACTGTCAGAAAAAGAATAAATAAGTTTGGTTTTTTTCATATTTTACCCAGAATATTAACTTACTCATGTAAAAGAAGCACAAGGAAAAACATTTTCACTCTAAAAGCAATGAATCTATTCCAAAGGCAAGGAGGATAGATTTATAAGCCATTGAGGATTATTTGTTTAACTATATTTCACATTTCACTTTAAACAAGAACTCTAACTCAGATCATTTAAAACTATTTAACATAATATAACCTAAGTTTCTTTTCTATCTATAACTTACCCTTTAAAATGTTCTGTAGCTTGCTAAGCACAGCTTCAAAAATTATTTCAATCTAAAGTTAAGAGGGAAAAATATGTTAGGAGTAAAATCTAGATAAAATCGTGCCTTTCAAAATGTTTGTTTTCCTTGAGAGTTTCATCTTCTGTTTATAGAGTCAAGGGAGATTTTTAGAATGCAAAGAAGGATGACTTACAAGTGATTATAATGCAGCAATTGGATTTCCTCGATTTAGCCTAGAATTTGGGGGAAAAAAATCCCTTGGGTCTCATAAACGTACAACAAAAAGGTAGGTCTGGTGCAAGGACACCAGCATCTCCTGCCCAAATTCAGGCACTCCGCGTCAAGTACTGACACACGCACGTAACGATATGCACAACCTTAACCCCCAGAGAAAAGTGAAAGTGGTGCCCTGGAGAAGCACCCGCATGGTAAAGTGCGTCCTGTTAGCCTGTGTGAGCTTTCAGGGACCTGTTGGGGAAGTGGGGAGGGCAGGATATGCCGTCCAAAGAAGTAAAGTACCACCACACTGCATTGTGTACCACTGCAGAAAGTGGGTAGGGAATGACGATTTGGTTTGACAAGATAAGAAGAGAAGCTTGACCGCAACTATGACCACCCATCTCCAGGCTCAGCAGGTCTTCTGGCAGGGTGAATCTGGCTCCAGGCTGAGGCACTGCCAGCCACCACCTTCTTCTTTGTTTAAATTCTTTTTATTCTCTTTGTGGGCTTCAATTCATATTTTAGATTCTTCCTTGGTTCAGGGGACCCAGTTCCTTCCTTCTTGTCCTCTCCATGATGTGATATTCCAGCATCTGAACTGTGTCTCTCTGAGAGACTGTTTACTCTGCTGCTTACTGTTCCGCCATCTTTAGCTCCTCCCTCAAACTCATTCTTTCACCAGCAATTGCTCCGGAGATTGCTAACCCACACACTCAGGCACGGCGTTTATCCAGTGACAGGGGCGGAGCCTGCATGGCCTCGTCACCCCTTAGAGGTCCCCCTTTCATCAGTATTAGATGATGATCAAGTTTCCAACACATGGGGTGCATTCACACCACAGCATCAGGGACTATGACCGCAATTTCTGTGGCATCAATCATCA
Organism: Cuniculus paca; assembly: GCA_004365215.1. Classification (NCBI taxonomy): domain Eukaryota; kingdom Metazoa; phylum Chordata; class Mammalia; order Rodentia; family Cuniculidae; genus Cuniculus; species Cuniculus paca. Next base: position 1,793 of record RJWT010029511.1, on the reverse strand, counting down.
TCCCATGATTCAACAAGAGTCTTCACCACCCCAAGTCAAGCTGCACTTACTGAGGCTCTGTGCACACCACAATCCTTCATCTTCAAGTATTGAAACTGGTTATAAAAAGAATACATATATATATACACTGCCTGTCGTGACTTGGATGTTATGCTCCCCAGGGCTCATGTGCTGGAGGCTTGGTGCCTGATACAAAAGTGTCCACAGGTGAGGCTTTTAGGAAGTGACTGGATCAGGAGTGTGCTAACTTCATCAGCGGATTAATCCACCTATGCATTCGTAACTCCAAAAACTTGTTAAGGTACAGGTCCTAGCTAGATGAAGCAGGTATCTGGGGATGTGGCTTTGAGGGGTATATTTTGTCCCTAACCCTTTCCTTTGGGGCTTTTTCCCTTTCTCTTCCTCCCTGCTTCCCAGCCATCACGAGGTGAGTAGCCCTGCTCTGCCTCTCCCCTCACCATCATCAGAAACAACAGAGCCAAGCAACCATGGACTGCACTCTCTGAAACTGTGATCAAAACTGAATCTCTCTTCCTCTAAGTTGCTTTTGCCAGTTTTGCACCACGTCAGTGAAAAGCCACCTAGCAAATGATCATTTCTGAAATTAGCAGGCCAGTAAGCATAAAACAATAGTGTCATATCGCAGATTAAATACCTAGAATCTACAACTTATAGTGGTTTGACTTATGTTTTTGTGACGTTATGAGGATTCAAAAGTTAGCCCATCAGTCATTCTCTTTTTTACTTTCAGTGCCATATTCAGTAAATTAACTGAGACACTCAACACCTTGTTACAAAACAGGTGCATTGGATGCTGTTGTCCCACTGTAGGCTAATGTAAATATCTGAGCACATTTAAGCTAGGTTAAGCTAAAGTATGATGTTTGGCAAGTTAAGCACATTAAAATAATTTTTAACCTGTGATATTTTAAACTTGCAATGGATTTGTTAGAATGTTGCCCTAGATAAGTCTATAGGTATCTGGGGAAAGAGTGCTAAACAGAGAGAACAGCAAGTACAAATGTCCTGAGGTAGCAGTGTGCCCTGTGTGCTAGAGGAACAGCACAAATGCTGGTGTGGTGAGAAAAGTGTGAGCAAAAGAGACCAAAACAGAAGACAGTCCAGAAGGGGAACAGGACACCCTGCTGTGTCAGGCCTTCTAGGGTGTCTTTAGAACTTAGCTTTCATGCTGGACAAAACAAAAACCCACTGACAGACTTTCAACAAAGAAATGGCACGATCTTACACTTATTTCGAAGGGAGTTTTCTGACAGCTGCGGTGAAAATTTAAACCAACAATCTACACAAATAAGTCTGATTTGTTTTTGAGAAGTGGAGTCTATGAAAGTACTGTATTCTGATTGTAAAAATAGATGCCTATTCTTTAGTGTCCCAAGACAGGACTCATCATCCATCCTCCATTGGGTACGTGGCTGAAAAATGGTAGTGAAGCCTATTTGCAGATGACATGATACTCTACGTAGAAGACCCACAAAACTCCATAGAAAGACTTCTGGATGTCATAACCAAATTCAGTAATGGAGCTGGATACAAAGTCAATGCTCACAAATCAGTCACACTCCTGTACACAAACAACAAATGCACTGAGAGAGAAATAAGAGAAACCACACCCTTCACAATAGCATCCAAAAAATGAAATACTTAGGAATCAACCTAACAAAGGAAGCAAAAGATCTATTCAATGAAAATTACAGTACTCTGAAAAAAGAAATCAAAGAGGATCTCAGAAAATGGAAAGACATTCCATGCTCATGGATAGGAAGAACAAACAT
>RJWT010029510.1:0-14885 GCA_004365215.1 Cuniculus paca | reverse complement strand
TTTAACAGGATGGACTTAATACATGGATTTCTCGTTGCTTTGATAAGACTTTGCACCTAGAATTATACTAAACAACCTGCAATGGTGCTTGGCTGTGGAAATATTTTAAGGATCATAGGATAGGTTTCTTGTAGCCTTTTAAACATTTGCTTGAAATATTCTATAGAAGAGCAGTGCCTCAGGCATTGATAGTACAAGCTGAGATGCCCCATGTTAACATAGAATTGCTATTTGTTTTTAAATCGTGAGTCTATGAATCCATCCTGTCATGTGGTAATGATCATTATAATGTAAGCACTTAACTGTCTTACAGCAGCTGATTCCCCAGTGACACATTTAGAAGTCAGTGTTTGGCTGCAGAGTGCATTGAATTTCTAAATGGATTGTAGATTGGGGCCATCAGATATTTCATAGGAAGCAAGTGACCCCACAGTGGACACACAGCCACTATTGAGCTCTGTAGCCAAGTTGATGACCAGTACTTATCCTTGAAATTGTTTTGTTCCAGGATGTTAAAAGCTTTTACTTTACATTTAGTTATTTGTCATTAATACTAACTTGCTATAAATGTCTTAGGCAAAGCAGATTCTGTGCTGTTAGACCTTTTATCCCACTGGTTATAATGTTCATGTGGAAACTCGTAGTGGTTTCACAGTGCCTATTTCTTGGTGTCCATAAATTCAGGTCTTTGGTTTTTGCTTTATCTGAGAACAAGATTGGCAGTGAAATACTCAAAAACACTTAGAAATATATTTGTAAGTTGTATGTCCTTCTCTAAAAGTGACATAACCCAAAGCACCTAGAAACAATTTGAGGATTGTTTTGCAGCAATATTTAATAGCTGTTTATGGCCTGTTATCGAAACTAAAAATCATCTTCTGTCTCTGGCTGCCACAGATACGGCCATTATTAGTCATGGGTAACAGTCCCAAGAGAAGCCAGAACTGAGACACCATGTTATAGTAACACAAGACAGTTGTTGTTACTTGGTGTGTGTTATTACCTCCACTGGTAAAACTGGTAGTGATATTCAGGTTGTTCATTTCCTTCTCTACTGACGGTTCTTTTTATTTTTTTTTTAAGAGAATAAAGCAAAACAAAGTAAAACAGAACAAAGCAGATCAGAACAGAACAATGCAAGCAATACAGGACTTCAGAACGAGACAATAGGAAATCAACAGTGGCTACCATAGTGTCTCTTGTTTTCTTCAAAATAGTTTTTCATATCTTCACACACAATTAATTCAAACAAAACAAAATAGTATAAAACCAATCAAAACAAAAGAATGAAAGCTTTTACAGGCCTTCAAAACCAGATAATAGGAAATCAACAATGGCTACCATAAGTGATGGTTCTTTTTTAGCAATAATACTTAACTATGGAAGAATAAATCCTATGTAGCTTAAGCTAGCATGGTCACATGAATACCATACCAGAGAACTGTGCAGATATATCTGTATCTATATATGTGTGTGTGTGTGTTTCTCTTATTGTAGAAGAGGGAGAGGATAGAAGATAAAATACCATGATCTTCATGCCATGAATGCTAGTGACTTGAAGATTGTGCTTAATTCAATACTTTAATTCTATCTTTTTACTTTTAGAAATGCATCTAAACCTTTGAACTAGCAAGTAAGTTGAGATCATGAACTACTTATGATTTTTACATTTCAAAATCCTATCTCTTGCGTTACACATCATCTTTTATCAATAAAATGCCTTTTCATTCATATTGAGATTATGATTTACTATATATTCATCATGCTAAGTGAGAGATTAAAGGTGTGAAAGGTATGATTCTTGTCTCAAGAAATTTACATGATACATGGAAAAGATAAACTATACAAACATTAAATACTTGTAAGTATTTAAAATAAATATTCTTGCTTTATTAGCAAGAAAAATATGCAGAATAATATTTCCTTCTTTAGTAATAATAGATACTGCAATTTATGTAGTATATCCAGTATGCTTTATGTTTCCCATTGGAGGTCTTCTAAGTTTATGTTGAGTCTGACTGACTGTGAAGATTTTTTAAAAGTCTGCTGGTATTACTATATTGATTGAATATTACCAATGAGTAGTTGTCAGCCATTCTACATACTTGCCTACCTGGAAGCTTGTTAAGATTCAAGAAGCTGAGTCTGACTCATCAGTCTTGGATTTCGATAAATATATTGAAGTGTATATCAGGTTGATTCATCTGTGAGTTTGGGAACTCACTCAGTAACAAATTTCTCCAGATGTTTTGATAGATATGTTTATCACATTTACTCTTCATTTGATAGACAAAAATAGTTTTAGCCCTTTCTCTATGTGGGTCTGTACTTGTTGTGATCATAAAAATGTATTTAACTGTCCTTGTTTTGCACAGTTGTAGCATTAATACAAAGGATTTCCCTGTCCCTATTTCCTTCATGTTGTACAGGCAGTCAGATGCCCCCTCAGCCACCTGGAAACCAGTCAGAATCCAGTTCCCATCCTGCCTTGAGCCAGTCGCCAATGCCACAAGAAAGAGGTGAGTCTTTAGTTCACATCCTACCCGCCTATCATGCTTTGAGTATCTAAGGCTTATCTGATTCCTCATAAATGCATCTCCTTATAAGTGATTGCTTTAAAAGTTCCTGTGTTTCTTTTACCAGATAAACAAGAACCTCCACTTAATAACATGGGGAGGGCGAATTCTTTCTTACAGATTGGGTGACATTTTCCCAAAGTGCAGTTCAAGGCCCGAAGAATATGTGCTTGTATAGCATGATGAAACATAGTCTGTACATGATTATAATCTGATTTGATCTACATATGCACTGATAACTATGTATGTTTCAATTTAGACATTGATAAATTTTTTAAATGTATGTGTGCATGTGCATGTTTTTGCTGTTTTAACCAGCCACTTGTTCCATCATATTTAACAGTAAAATTGTAAATTCATTGCAAGACCTTGTGTTTTAAAATTGTAAGATCTTTGAACTGGAACAGACCTGAAAGTTTACAGTATAGCTCTTTCAGTTTACAAATAAAGAAACCGAGGCCCATAGACATTGTTGTGACTTCCTCATTCCCAGAAGTAATTAGCGTCTGAGCCAGAAAAAGGAATGTGGGATTTTCCTGAAACTTTTGAATGTGTTTTCCCACATTAGCACATTTGCTGTACTTCACTTAATACTTTGTGTCACCCTGTGGTGTAGTTGTGCTGCTTTGGTGAGACCACAGGTTTCCCTGGTCCACTTTTTTCCTATCTCCCCAGTGCTAGTAGAGCATTGTTGGTGTTATGTAGGTGGTGGTGGTGGTGGTGGTGATAGTAATCCAGACTGGTGAAGGCCAGGGCTTCTGCACCATCTGGTGCTATAGCAATCATTTTCCGTGGCTTGTGGTTCAAGGCCTGCCCACCCTGTTCCACAAGAGATATCATTTTCCTCTGTGAAGATTTGGAGGACGGAATGTGCCAGCGTGGTGACTGATATTCCAGTGGTTCTTGACCCCTGACATTTATGGTTATTTTTGTAAGAGTAAAAATTATGTTTGCTGCTTATTAGAATTATGAGGTTTAAATTATTTTACATGTTAAAAACTCAGCAGCAAGTTAGAAAACACTGCCGATGAAAAGATGGTCTTATCAATACATCATTTGTGTTGAAATGAATGGTTAATAGAGTTAAAAATGAATTTTTCATTTTCTAATATTTTATTTCACTTGTTCATTATAATTTAAGGTATAGTTAATACTTTCATTCCTTACCAAGATAGTATAATTTGTTTTAATCATGAAATAGTTAATGTTTTGAAAACTTTATAGTATATGCAGAGCACACAGAAGGCAGGCATATTATAGCCTGTTGGTGGCCTGCATGGATTCCAGTAGGAAAGCTGAGTGTTGACATTTAAACCCTGCATTTCTGACAAGCTCCCAGGCACTGCTGATGCTCAGGGTTTGAGAATCATGCTTTATGAAATACTGCCTTAATGCTCTTCTCTAACAGGCCTCACTGTTGTGTGAACATGAGCATTTGTTTCTCTGAGCCCTCCCTGCGACCTGCTATGTGTCACTCTAAGTTGTTCCTCTGTGTCAGTTTCTCCTGTGGCTACAGCCATCTGGAAGTCCTTATACAAATGCATTGAGAGAGAGCTTACCAATGCTACATTCAGGAGAATTGTATATAGTTTCTTGGGCTGTGGACTGCCTTCTATGCATTGCTGAATCAGAGAGGAGGATAGAAAAGGAAACTCCTCCACTGAGTGATTGCTCAGGCCTGGCCCAGAGCTGGGGATGTTTGTCATTTCATTAATCTCTAGTGTGGCTCTTTACCAGCATTCACACTGATACCAGACCACTGATGTCACATGTGTCACAAGGTGAACAGCTCCTTGCCAGGAAGCCCTGCAGTGTTAACCTTAAGGAAGTACTGAGAAGGCCAAAAAGAAACCCCTTCCTGCCTCCAACAGTATCTTTCTAATCCTTACAGCTGATAGGTGTTAGATTTGAAAATATGGAGAATCAAATGTGAAGGGCAGGATCACAAGGAGTAAATCAAGTCCAACTTTTGACTTAAACTGATGCACTTTCAAGGCAAAAATCTAGGCATTTCCACTAATATAACTTGATAGAAGTTACCGTGTTTGCTAATCACTTCCTCTTACAGGCTTTATTACATGTAGTAGGATTTAGGCAACATGACAGATACATAACAGTCTGGATGGTTATTATGACCATTTTCTTCAAGTGGCAAATATTAATTTAATAAGCTGCTAAATCTGGATTTTTACAAGTATTTCCCCAAAACCTCCTCCAGAAGACTGTGCCTATAGTGCATGTTCATTGTCTTTTGTGCTTCCTATTAGTGAACCTAAGGCAAAACTTCGTATTTTAAAATGATTTATAGTGTTAAATCATGCATTGTCATACTTTAGTTAAGCGCCCTCTGAAAGTGGATAGCAAAGGTGAAAACAAAGTTTTATTTAATGTGAAAACTTCGGAAGAAATGTTAGTTCCTAATAATATTTGATACAATATAAAAACACTTGTTTATTTTATCATCATTTGATGTGTACCAGCCAGCATACCTGGTAGTTGATACATCAGGTGAAAATATAGTTTCTGTATTACTAAGTGCTAAAATAACCAAAGTCGAACAATTTTTTTTATGTTTATTTTATTTTCACAAAATGAAGACAGTAAAATTCTATAGTATGCTTATTTTCTTTAATGTATAAAAGATACATTTTCTTTCATGGCAAAGACAAGAAACACACTTAGACACAAGCCCACAGAGCAAGAAATGATGTTCCTACTGCTGTGTGGGAGTCCTGCCCAATATCCTCGTGGGGCCCAGTGTTACTGATTTTGCCACCCTGGAGCCAGATCCCTCCAGGGTCAAGCAGCTGCATTCTTGCTCTGTTGTCATTCCTTTCTGCTTGGTTCCTGTGTACCTACTCAGTAAGAAAACATACTATAAATGACATACTCTGCATTTCACAAATCTCATAGTACCCTGGGCTCTGAACTACCTTGGATGTGCAACCACTTTGGTGCCTATATACCCTGAATACTAAGTAGCTCTCCAAGCCCTGCTGTCCCCAGCCCACCCATCTCTGGTGTAGTAGCCTTTTTGTCTGGTAGTTCTGTTGAGTCTCATCAAAGGACATCAGTCTCTAATCCATTTTCCACCTTGTACATAGATGAAAACAACTAAGTTTCTACAGCTATGTATTTTTTATACATAAAAGGTGTTTGAGTAAATATAGATATGGCATTGAAGTTTACAAAAAGGAGAAAAACTCCAGATGTTTATTGGCCTGTTTATTTCTTTGTGTAATGTTGTCTCCTCTACATTTTCACCTATTTTCCAATATAAAACTTGATATGGTACTTTTCTGCTAGAATATTTTACTAACTGAATAAAGAAAATTAGTTCAAATTATTTAGTCTTCATTGCTGACATAAATTTAAATGAAGAAAAGTTAAAACTTCAGTTTGGTATTCTATAGTAGCACATTTGCCATTTTGTTCTTATTGTAAATCAAATTCCTCTATAGACTTCATATAATATACAAAATTGTTGTTAAGTCATCTCACTAAACAAGTAATATAAATTTGGCTACCTAAGCATTGGAGGAGTAACAATAACTAAAATAGTAAAATTTTACAAGAAAATTATAGTGAACAAGTTTAGTTTAGTTCTACTCTTCTTAAATGTATTTCTTTAAATTCAAAATAGAAGCACAGGAAGTGACTTACTAATATGTTGCTCTGTTTTTCAACAAGGCTTAGTGGAAATATGGAGTATTCATCTGAGTAGATAAATAAGTATAATGCTTATTAACATTAAAGCGATCACATGTTTAACCCCTATAACGTGTTAAGCTTAATGAAACTAGCAAATGCCCTTCTGGTTTATTGGATTAGTCATTAAATGAAAATGCTGAAAGAAGGCTTATTTATTTGGACAGATATAGAGAGGTCAGAATTAATTTTTTGAAAACCTTTTAATTGAATTCCCTTTTGATTTTCACAGTGGTGTCTAGTTAAATATTCATGTTAATGCTGGTGGCTTTCTAACTGTTTGAACTAGATCTAGATTCTCAGAATCAACACAGGTTGTTTTAACCCTCTTCATCTAGCATACCAGCAGGGACTTCCAGAGCTAATCTGACAGTATTTGAATAATTAGAAGATAGTTATAAGGATTTAATTAGTCCTTTAGATAGGCTGGAACAGAACCCCTAAGAACTTTCTTTCCTAGACATGGATTGTGAGAAGAATTGATGCTGCTGCGGGACTGTGATGTGCTGGGAAATATTTCTCTGCTGTAGGCAGTTCTCTGGCACTATTCTGTGACCATCAGATCTGCACAGAGGCTTCCTGGGGGAAGTCTTCCAGAATTGTTGAATAGCAACACAAGGTCTTGATTTCTGTCCCCCTTGTTAACTACATGAGGACCTCTCCATGGTGAGCAGGTTGACTGTGCTTCTTGGGAGTTGACTGTTAATGTATGTGTAGTACCAAAATTACGCAAACTGGGCAAGTCATATTTTCCCCCGATAGTTTGTGGAAGGACCAGGAGAAAAGAGGGAACAAGATTTTGCTTGTCTTAAGTTTCAGGTATTTGGTCCAAAGAAATAGGGTTCTTGATAGCTGTTTGTCAATAAAATCACAAAACCTTTAGAATCTAATCTTCACAGTGATGTTTATTAATAACTACATTTTTATAAAAATAAACAGTGCTGTTATCAAACAAAAGCATATAATAGATGGGGGTGTAGGTGTTCCATATGCTGCCACCAAAGATGAATCAGAATTTCTGTATTTCAACACCAAGGTTTCAGGCTTTTGTGTTCTATATAGATGATTAAATAGAATGTCTGCATTATTCTTGTGTTTTTCTTTTATTAACCTAAATGTTAACTGTCTTGATATAATTGTTCCACTATTTAAAAAAAAAACAAAACAGAGAATCTAGAGATTTATTGTCATACTTACAACTTAGAATCAAATAGACAGTGGAACAAAACATTTCAGTACTGACTTGATAATCTGCCGTTGACAATAAAATGGTAGTTCATGTAGTAAAAAATAATTTTTAAAATTTTTTTTTTTTTTGGCAGCACCAGGGATTGAACTCAGGACCTCGCGCTTGCCATGCAGGCACTTAGGCCACTGAGCTAGATCCCCAGCCCTTGATTTTTAAAATTTCAAAAACAATTTTTGGTATAACTATTACAATAAAAATAGTTGGTACCTTTAAAAACTTCAAAATTCTCACTTATTTCCAAGTAAATACCCATGGTTTATAAAGGACATGGCTAGAGCAGATAGAGATGGCCACTCAAAAACTTGCTTAGTGCCCAGATCCAGGTATGGGGACTCTAGCTAAGGAAACCAGTGGCAGTCCAGTGGGAAAAACATCTTTGAGAAGAACGGAGTGCGGAAAAGGGAGGTAGGAGATGAAACCATTTACAGTAGTCCACACTGGCCAAAAGGTAAATTTTTGTAATTTAAGAAGAAGAAATAATTTAATCCTTGGTTGTTCTGAATCCTAAACCTGGAGTCTTGAAATCCTAGAATGGTGCAAAAGCTGAATAATTCCTGTCTGTTGAGCTTTCTGTGTTGAACACCTATCATAACACAAACCCTGTCACCGTCATAAAGATCCAATTATGCCCTAAAAAAGCTCTGTCTGATCCCCAGAAGGATATTTAATTCATTCTAAGAGATCTCTTCCCTGCAACAGTATTAAGAAGTTAAGACAAAGATTGTTGTAAAATTAAAAATTTAAAGAGGAATTCTTGTCAAAGTTCTTTGTTATTTTTGGTACCGGGGATTGAACTCAGGACCTCGCACTTGCCAAGCAGGTGCTTGTGCCACTGAGCTAAATCCCCAGCCCTTGTCCTTTTGATACAGGGTCTCACTATGCTGTTCAGGCTGGCCTTGAGCTCGCTTTGTAGCCCAGGCTGGTCTCGAACTTACAACAATCCTCCTGTCTCAGCCTCCCGAGTGCTGGGATTACAGGCATGAGCCACTACACCTGGCTAGATTCTGAGATGTTTCATAGGATATACTGGGTGTTAGAAAATGTTCTCATAATCTACCTTTCTAGTTCTAGAGAGATGATACATCATTTTTTTATTGTGTGTTGTGTAAGTATAATAGAACAAGTGTGTTTAACTATTAATGGTATTCTGCTCTCATACCAGATGCAATTAATGCAACTTCTGCTTTTAATTGGGGATCTCTTTTTTATGATCCATAAAAATTGAAAATAAACTCTAATGGGAGGTTTTGGATAAGACAGGATATCTTGACCTTGTTCTAGAAAGCTGTTTCTAATTTCTTGAGCCTCAAACTTGTGCTTCTGGGCTAGACTGTGGGCCAAATCAAAGCTCATCAGTAGTGAAGGAAACAACGGCAGAAGTTTTGTGTTAGTTTTATCATTAAGTTCTTTTTAAGTCTACTGTCCAGAAATGTGTGCATCATAAGGTTGGGAAAACATATATCACATTCAATAAGTCAGGTTTACATTCACCAAGCAATCATCTGTCTTTTAGAATATTTTAAAAAGATAGTTTTGTTATTTTGTTATATGCCATAATTTTTGAATTGCCAATTAAAGTGTGCTTTTAACAGTTAATATTCATTTGTAATGGGCTCATTATTCTTCACTGAAAAGTATTTTAGAACATCTGGGTCTTAGGTAATTCAGCATTGCATATTGCAGGCATTTTTTATACCAACATTTTTCTCCCGTTCTTTTATGTTCCCTACCTCAGTGCCTTTTTTTCTAGTGCATAAAGCTACAGCCCATTCCTGATAACCTTTTGCCTCCCCATTTTTCCCAAATGAATGAGTCCCCAGGTTTTGCCAGCTTTTTTATAACGGTCTCCACATGTTCCCCATTTTAAGTATCAACTAGTACTGTCCTTATTGAGGCCACCAAGGTACTTGGAGTAACCTCCAGCTCTTCCTATTGCTAGTCTTGTTCATTGCCAGTGCATTTTTCCGTTTCACATCCAGAGTAGTCTTTGCAGAAGACTGGACTCTCCTCATAAATATCTTCTGTACCTTTACTTTGGAGAAAGATAAACTGATTTACTCAGTTGAGGCCCTGCCTTGTCCATTCCTGGCCTCCTTTTCTAGTCTTCTCTCATTGCACACCTAGCTCGTAGCATCCTGCCATACGGAATCTCTCGTAGGACCTTCATATAAATTTCTGTTTCTAGTTGGAACACTTTTACCACCTACATTGCTCCAGTCTCACTTCCACTCCCTGGTCATCCTGCCTGTCTTTTTTACTGATCCTGCAAATCCTGATGGCCTGACACTTGGCTCTTGGGTCAGTGTTTGTTGCAAAGACAGGTGAATCAAATATGATGCCCCTGACCCAAGGCCTATTCATGTTTCAGGACCAGAGCTCCATGAGAGCAGGGACAGTGACCTCATTTTTACAATGCAGTGCCTCATATTTTACATGCTATTTCCTATTTTAATCTGCTAGGACTTCAGAATAACAATATCTGGGTTTAGGTGCAAACTTTACTATTTGCTAGTTTTTTGACTTTGGACAATTAATTAAATCTCAGCTTTCTTATATGTACAATGAAGATTAAATTTGCTATGGTCATTCTACAAAGATCAAATGAGAGAGTGGTACCTGAAGTGATAAATTACAGATAACTGTGAAAATACTAATAATAAATATAGACATCAGGTACTGTCTTGGTTACTTTTTCTCGTTGCTGAGACAAAACACCTGACACCCAAAGTGAAGCAGGGAAAGGTTTATTTAGCTTACAGTTTCTGGAGATTTCAGTCCGTAATCAGCTGGCTCCAAGGCAGGTGGCATGCACTGGGGCAACACTTCAAGGCAGCAGCCAGAGCAAAAGAGGGCAAATGCCCAAGCCTCTTCTCCTCCCTTATATTGTACACTGGCCACCCCACCACCACCACCTTCAGGGTGCCTATAATGTTCACAAAATGTGCTTGCCTTCCTTTGCACAGGATGAGGATATTTAAAAAGTAAGAACCCTGGCTCCCTGCTGAGTCTCTCAGTTAAATTTCTAAACTTCTCAAGTTGACACAATATATCAACCATAGCTATCAGCCCCTTGTCAACTTGACCACCAGACATATTTCTTTAAACCTGCCTCCAGATACCAAGACATGCTCATTCTTACCATTTTGCAACTTGAACATTATAACACAGCTTAACAATCCCTAAGAACCAGCAGTAAGTCAATCAACATTACATTACATTAGAAACATAACATTTTGTCCTTGCACACCCAAAGACCCATGCACATCCCTCTATGTAAAAGGCATTTAGTTCATCTGCAAAAATTGCTGAAGTCCTAGCAGTTTCAGCATTGCTGAAAAGTCCAAGTTCCAAGTCTCTGAAATGTAAGGCAAACTCTTAGCTGTGCAAATGAAAACAAAGTTAAACACTTGCAACATGCAGATGCACAAGACAAACATTTTCATTCCAAAATTTACAAACAGCAGGGTACAAAACATTGGGACAAACAGCAGGGTACAAAACATTGGGACCAAAGCAAGTCCAAAATCCAGGTAAATGTTAAATCCTATAGTTGCTTGTCCAGCATCTGAAGCAATCTGTGGCAATCTGTGGCAAATTGTGAGCTCCAAAGGTCTTGTGTGTTTCCACCCCTATGGCACTTCTAGTGGTCACCAATCCCATGGCATCTCTCTTGTGCTGGCTGTGCTCCCCCATTGCAGGTTTCCTTAGATGATCCACGTTCCTGGCTTTTCCAAACTTCTGCAGTCTCCATTGCACCTTTGGCTTCACACTCACAGCTTCACACACTACCCTCTCAGGGGCAAACTGCCTGGCCTCCCAGGCCCTCTGAAATTGGGGTGGAAGCCTTCTTAACCTCAGAGTTCGTGCATTCTGTGTGCACCTAAAACCAGCACCACGTGGATGATGCTGAGGTCTGCTGCTAGCTGGAGCAGTAGCCAGATTTTCCTCTCTCTTGGCTGTAGGGGTCAAGTGCCTGGATCACTGGGCACTCTGAACCTGATTGTGAGGAACAGATTCTGTATGCCACCACCATTCTGGAACCTCTTGGGGCCTCTGCCACCATTCTGGAACATGGTGCTCTGAGGCTTTTTCCTCAAGGCAAAGTCTTCCACTTTTGCAGTTTGAAAGCTGCAAAGGTTCAAAACTTGCTGCTTTTTGCACAGCTTTCAGGCCATCTTTCCTATTTTACTGTTCCTTCTCAGCATTCGAGGTCTCAGCTCTATTTTTACAGTCCACAGCTTTACTGGAGCTTCCTTTCTGGCCAAACTCACAACCTTTTAAATCACCCTCTGGTCTCTTTGCTCTTGGTTCACAGCGCAAATCTAGCTAAAAGCCCCCAACAATAGCCATGCCACAGCTTCAGCATTCGACTGCCTTGAAATTTCTTCTGCCAGATTAATCAGGCCACCATCCTTAACCTTAGCCTCAGGCAAAGTCTCTGGACATGAGCAAAATGCAGACAGACTTTCTGCCAAGCCATAACATACATCAACTGGAGTCCAACACCCAATGCAGTCCTTTTTCCCAGCAGAAACCTCTTGAGCCTGGTCTTTACTGGCAGGCTCTCTGTCAGCCTCCTGGTCTCCTGAGCTCTGATCAGAATCTCCCCTACAGAACAGCTTAAGCTGATCCAGGGCTTTTCTTTCAGGTGACAGCTCTGAACCTTTCCAAACTCTTCCCACAAGCCATTTCCAACGGCCCTTGAACCACATGGTCAGGTACAGTCACAGCAATGACCCCACTCCTGGTACCGAATTCTGTCTTGGTTACTTTTTCTCTTTCTTGGTTACTTTTCAGACAAAACACCTGACACCCAAAGTGAAGCAAGGAAAGTTTTATTTAGCTTACAGTTTCTGGAGATTTCAGTCTGTAATCAGCTGGCTCCAAGGCAGGGTGGCATGCACTGGAGCAACACTTCAAGGCAGCAGCCAGAACAAAAGAGAGCAAAAGCCCAAGTCTCTTCTCCTACCTCATATTGTACACCGGCCACCCCACCACCACTACCTTCAGGATGGGTGTAACATTCATAAAATGTCCTTGCCTTCCTTTGCACAGGATGAAGATGTTTACAAAGTAAGAGCCCTGGCTCCCTGCTGAGTCTCTCAGTTAGACTTCTGAACATCTCAAGTTGACACAATGTATCAACCATAGCAGGTACAAAGAACTCAGGTACAACCTGGGTTGAAAACCGTAAAAGTCAGTTTGTTTACTTCTTCCCATACATAGTCACATACATGCATTCCCTTTGCTCTCAGCACTGAGGGCAACCTAACTTGTGCAGCTAAGACTTTAACAATTTGTGTATGAGAAGGCAGGGTATTTTCTTTCAGTCTACCATCTGGGTAGTCAGTATGATTCCTCCCTCCCTTTATTTTAATTTACTCAATGGTAGATGATGTAAGTTTCAAGACTGGTTAGTAGATAAAAGAACAGTGGGGGTGAACGGACACAGCTTAGAGGCTATTGTGTGTGGCACATGTATAGGGTACTCCAGTAGCAAGGAAAAGGAGAAGGAGCAATTTCAGTTAACCTAATAGCCCAGCTGGTAAAATGGAGGGCCCTGGGTTAAAGCCTTGAATGGGCCATTAGTTTCTGTCTTCTCAAAGCAATTAATGTTGTGAAAAATAACAGGCAAGCAAATAAACACTGAAGATATTAAAATGTAACAAGAGTTTTTTAAATCTGTTTTTTCTCTCCAAATGGGAATATGACTTATTTGTAAAGAGAAATGGCCCTGTCTGTCTTTCTAGTTGGGGACATTCAGCTGAGGTGGTACTGTGTATGACCGTTATTTCACACATGTGGTAGGACATCTTTTATTGAACTGACTTGCAGAAACAAGGCAGTGATTCTGTGAATTTTTAACAGATGCCAACATGAAAATAAATTGTCCATGTGCCAAAGGAAAATCGTGCTTTTCTTTTGGTGGCATGTGGAACCTTAAGTGTCTGATATCCTGACAATGCAGTATTCTCTGCTGGGTGAAGAAGCACCTTTGAGAAATTTCAGTGTTAGAGAAATGGGTACTGTGCTCTCCTGTTTAGCCTGGACACTTTATTTTGTTTCATATAGGACAAACCATAATTTGGGTCTTGCGCATTCCTCACTTTTTCCAAAAGACTTCAGAGTTTCTAAAACTTAATATTGTAGAATTTGTTATATCACATGAAGAGGAAAAGAATATACAGTTGAAAGCCATGAACCATAGAGAAATATGTCTCTGGATTTAATCTTGCCAGGCTCAGTGGTACACATCTATAATCCCAGCTACTCAGAAGGCTGAGGCAAGAAGACTGCAAATTCAGTTCTATCCTGGGTAACTTGTCAAGACCCTGTCTCAAAATAAAATCTTAAAAAGGCTTGGGGTTGTAACTCGTTGTCAGAGTACCTGCTTTGCTTATCTGAAGCCCTGGGTTCAGTACCCAGCATTGTAAGGGGAAGGAAAAAGCAAACCTCTTGGCTTAATCTTTAATAATGAATCCCTGTAATGGAAATTGAAGTGGCATTTTTCTGAGGCTTGATTCTTAACTAGATCAATGGGTGTTCCCTAACCACAAATGAAGCCACATTTCAACCAGGCATTCTGACTGCAGCGCCCACCTTCCTCCTGGCTACAGTGACTCTGAGGTTGGCCATCCTTTCTGAACTGTTAGTCTTTTCCTTCCTTTCCTTGCTGTCAGCTGTCAGCTGTCAGTTACTCCTGCTCACAATAGTTCTTTCTCAGATAGGTATCTTCCTTCCCTCAGAGATGATTCTTTGAATGCATTGTAAAAGAAGGAACCAGCAAAATGACTTATCAGGCCACTTTTATACAGTAAAAGTTAGTGGATTGTGGGTGAAGATGTTCTGTTACTTACTAAAAGCCCACGTGTTTGATTACAGCTCCATACCATACTCCAGATATCTTGGTTGAGTAGATGAGAAGATGGTGTATTTTGAATCCCCAGGAGCTTGCAGTCTGGAAAGAGAACCAGCCACAGGAACAAATGATGATAGCAGTGTGTCAACTGCTCCACCATGTAACATACTGCCACTTTGCAAGTATGTGCTGGTGTACACTTTCCTCCATGCATGTGTCCAAAGGAAGCAAGAGCTGGAGCTGTGAAAGATAGTGGAGGTGTGAAGGTCCTTCTGGGCATAGCATGTTCAGCGGCAGCACTGCTAGCAATTTCTGTCTATGTCTCCCATTAGTGGACATCTTTCCCCAGTGACGTGTAAAATATCAGAGTGTACTGCACATGATAGGAGTAAACCTTGTTTTGTGAAGTAGAGAATGTGTGGAATGGTGTGTGTATACTCACATATACACATTAAATTATAATATAAAATGTTTCCTAGCTTGACTTGGTGGC
>RJWT010029509.1:0-14897 GCA_004365215.1 Cuniculus paca | reverse complement strand
ATTTGTGCGAGACAAAATTAGTGAATATCCATTTGAGTCAAAGTGTGTTATTTGCCATGGAAAAATCAGGGACCAGGAAAATACTTAAAAACTTCCCTAAAAACAAATAATTCATTTTTAGACTCTAGAAGTGACATAGCATTTAGGAAGGCAGGAAGGAGGCAACAGTAGATGAGGGAAATGTTAAAACAAAAGCATAGAGTTGAGAATGATCAAGGGTTTGGGTAAAGGGGAGATATGACTAATTAGATTGGAAGGTTTATTGGTAGAAGCAAGAGAAAATATTGTTTGCATGGCTTACATTTCTGAATACTTTGGAAAATTTGAAAGACATGAAAAAGATAATAGGTAGCCACTGAAGGCTCTTAAGTAAGAATTAACCCAATGGTGAATTAGGGAGGTACAACACAACATAGAAAGGTTAGTGGCAGCTGTAATGGTGGGGACTACTGTGTATAAAATGATGGAACTGGGGCCATGGTGGGTCTGCAGGATGGGGCAGTGGGTATAAAGGAGTGCTCATCCTGGAGGAAATTTGAAGAAAGAAATACCAGGTGTGGTTGTAGATGACTATAGTAGAGCAAACACATTTTATAGGCTGACTTGTATTAAGATTACCAAAAGTTTAGATAAAGTATTTTATAAGCAGATATATTACAATAAAGATTATCTTGAATAATCACCAATCAAGTCTTAATTTGAGAGGAGAGGAATTTTTCAACAGTAGGTGATTCTGGAACCCTCCCTGGCTCATTTCAGAAATTTGAGTGCAAAACTTTACAATAGTACAGAAAATATTGGAAGTTTCTCTGCCAATTCTAGATTACAAATGTTGCAGTTTTCCTATTGAATTATGTGTGTATCAACCAACAGTATATTTTGTCATACCTTTTTTGACATTGCACATATTTCAATTTTTTTATAATGGGTAGGAAATGGTAACTTTTTCTCACTTGCAGTTCTTTGATGAGGAATAGAATATCATTTATGGATAATTATTGTCTGCCTAGCTATTGACCTAATTATTTTTTTCTTTGCTTATTTTAATAATAGGATCATTTTCCTTTTTATTTGCTTGTAAAAACTCTTTCCTTATTAACAATATTAGGTTTTATTTACCAAGACTAATTTTAGAAACCTACATTTTCATAGATTTTAAATTTGTTGAGGATAACCAAACTATGCAGCCAACAAGCCTTATAGGTATTTAAAAACCTTCAAAATTCATGCTTCTTAATCCTAAATAATTTCTTTAAAAGTATTCAAGCTTAGATTTTTAAATTAGGAAAAGTAAAAGCAAAAAAACCATTCTGATATTTTCAATTCTATCTTCCTTTTTGCTGACTCCACCTCTTTAATCTGCACTTTTTAATATGAAATTAGATGGTGTTTGAACACAGCCTTTCCCTTGAAGTTGCTAAGATCATGGCCAGAGAGAGACAGAGGAATGTGGAGAGATGAAATTACTACAGGTGCTGTCATCTTGGTTGGCATACTTCACACCTGAAGGGAACTTGGCAACTCCAAATGACCGTTGTGTCATTTATAAGCTCAGCTGTGTCTCTCACAAATTCATATGTTGAAATCCTAACCTCCAGTAACTCAGAATATGAGTTTGGAGATAAAACCTTTAAAAAGGTAAAACAAGGTCGTTATGGTAGGTCCTTGCATTAGCCACCTTTCTATCACTATAAAAAATACCAAAGAAAGTCAATTTATAAAGAAAAAAAAAAGCTAACTTTGGCTTACAGTTTTGGACATTTTAGTTCATGATCAATTGACCTTGTTGTTTGCAGACTATGACAAGGCAGCACATCAAGGCAGAATCACATTGTAGAGTAAAAACACTCATGTTATCAAAATGAGAGCAGTGATGGGGCTGGTATCCCACAATTCCCTTCCAAGCTATGCCCCCAGTGACTTGAAGACTTCCAGTAGGCCCCACCTCTTCCAAGACTCACCACCTATCTATAGTGCCACTTTGGAGAATGAGCTGTCAACATACAGATCTTTAGGGGATTTTCAAGGACCTAACTATTACAACTCTAAACCATACTGTCCTTATAAGAAGAGACTATTAGGACACAGACACACCAAAAAGAAGCTGATATGAAGGCACAGGAAGAAGATGAACATCCACAAGCCAAGGAGAAGGGCCTCACAATGAAATCAATTTTATTACACACTTTAATCTTGAAATTGTGATGAAATAAATTGCTGTTGTTTAAACCATCTTGATTATGCTACTTTGTTATGGAATCCCCATCCAATAAAGTAATGTTTTATGGGAAGCTCTGTAACCTTCACCAATTGATTTGGAGATCAAGTTCTAATGAAAGAAACCATAGATTAAAACATCTGCCTTAAAGTATGGGAAGTTCTACTATTCATCCCTGCATTTGAGGAATGAAGGGAGTATAATGACTGCTTAAACTCTATTTTCTCTAATCTTAGGGATCGTGAATGCCTTAGCATTCATATTCATAGTTAGGCATTGCAGGACACACACCTATCTAAATGGTTTCCTTCTTTTGGGACCATAGACTAAGGTCTCATGTCTGCAACCTTCTCTTGGCTGAGATGTGAGGTGCATGTCTTTACATGACAAAGAGGTTGGTCTTGTGAAGCAGTGAACTAGAATGGGAATTGGAAGACCCAGATTTTCATCTTGATTCTGTCACCAGCTTCCTGAGTGGTCTCAGGCAACTAAACTTACCTGTTTGAACTTGAGAGCTTTATGTGGACCTCGTGAGCAGTTTTCAAACTCACATCTGCAGAACCCTAAGATGCTCCATAAAAAGATTTCAAGAAAGATTTCAAACTTCATTTGAACTTCTTTTGGATAATACGTTTTTAAAAATGACTTTAAGACACACCAATAAAAACAACATACATTCAGATGTGCTGTATTTCACATTCTATATACAAATACTAGCATGTTAAAATGTGCTGCTAGTGTCATTGGGGGATGAATATCAGAATAAAATCTGGCCATCTGGGTGTACATATTTGATGATGAATATTGATATTCTGCACTGGTCTGTTTGTCTGTCTGTCTCAAATTGTGACATGATTCCTCTATATCTCCACTGACATATAACTGCACAGTTGAGTTTGTGACCACGGTGTGACCACTTGCTCACTGAGGTGCCAGATCAAGCTTATTTACATTTGCTTTCCTCATAGCACAAGATCATTTGTGCTCCCATAATGCACTCTCTTGCATCTTGAAAACATCACTTTCAAGCTCAAAATGGATGCTTCCATTCTGAGTTTATGATGAGAAATGCAAAAATTTATTAGGTCTTACTAACAATTCAACTTTGAAACAGATATTTTCTACTACTTTTCTTGCAAGCTTCTGAATGGATTTGGTTAAGCAGAAACCCAAATTGTAAGACAAATTGTCTCAAGACAAAACAAAAACTGTTGCCACTTGCAACTGCATAGCCATTTGAGTAAACAATTTCTGAATATTATGCAACAAAACAAAAAACAAATCAGGTATTAAGGACAATATGATCATGATCATTTCAAATTTTTACATTTATCAAATCAATCCCAGAATTGTCAGTGGCATACTTTATTTTATATATGGTGTATTTGAACTCACGCAATAAATAATAATGAAGCTTGGCTTTTATTTGTTTAAATATCAGGATTCCACATAAGGTTTCACTTTCATTAAGGATATTTTTCTTTTAAAGGCAAGAAAAATCAGTAGGTCAAATGACCTTCAAGACTCTGTCCAGACATTCTGGAATTGTTCAAGTTAGGTGTGAACAAGGAGCAGGAAAGAGTGAATTGCAAGGAAAGATAACTGATTTCCAGTCTCAGCGTTCAGCCCATTTTAACAGAGAGGACTGTGTCTAAGTATACACATGTACCTCTTCTGGGATATCACATGGGGTCACAATTTCACCTATACAAATGAATAGTCTCAGGAAAACCACATGGTTATTTGAGAATACTACAAAGATTTTTAAAAATATTAATTTTATAGGGTATAGTATAATTATTTTGTAACTTGCTAAACGCCATTGAAATGTGTTACAATTGCCAGGACACTTCCTTCCTGAAATGAATCTCTTTCAAAGGCAGTATCTGATATGATGTATGGAAGGATGGGGCCAGGGGCTAGAGGTAGAGGTGTTCTAGGCATGGGGAATGGTGCCACCCCTCTTGTAGCTAATGTAGGGCTGTGCAAAGTAGGAAAGAAGGGCTTTGATTTGTTCCAGTTCCAGTTTTTAGAAGTCATCAGAGCTTAGCATATTCCCACAGCACATTCTGGGCATGGAGCATTGGACTCAGGTCATGAGAAGTGACTCTGTAGGTAAATACCTCCAACAGGGATTGTAAAATATGCAGAGATACAGAAGAGCTGAGCTGTGCAGTTCTTTGCATGAATCTTATTCCAATGGTCCCTCCCCTTTGGAGAAGTTAGAGTTGGATCTAGAATGCTAGTGGTGTTAACTTGCGAGATTTATCCTGAAGTTAACTAGATTAATCCATTGATAAGACTGATTTTAGGACTAACATTTGCGGGTGGATGACTAGTGGGATTGAAGTGACATTCCCTTAATTGTAACACTGATTATTAGTTGGGATAAATGTTTACCTACATATAACAGATAACCCAAACAAAAGTGATTCAAATAAAACAGACTGTATTTTCCTTTCTCATAATAGCCAAGAAGCAAGAGGTTTAGGACTGGCATGGAGTTTTGTTCCTCAAAGTTATCTAAAGACCTAGTTCCTTTTATTTGTTTTCCTCTGTCTTTAGGGTATTGCCCTCATATAAATGATAAAAATGCATCACCAACCCAGTCTGTGATCCAGAAAGGAGGATAGAAGAGGGAGAAAAAGGTGACCTTTGCCATTTAAGAACTCAGCCTCGAAGTTGAATGCATTATGTATGCTCACATTTTCTTGTCCAGAACTTGGTTGTATGGGTCTGCATAGCTGCAAAGGAGACTGACAATGCAGTTCTTATTCTGTTCCATGTGCCCACAAAAAATAATGAGTTCTATTATTTTGAAGGATGATTGGAGATTGAGTATTGAGATACATCTAGCTGACTCAACAAGGGTGTTTAATGAGGTTTGCATCACTGTGCTACTACTGGGGCTTCTGCAAACCTGGTCTCCATCACAGAGGTATGTGGTCAAGGTTGACACCATGGGGTCCAGAGGGAGAGGCATGTCTAGCACTTTAACATTACCATTATTAGTATTTATTTTTCTCAAGGATGGTGATTCCCATTTATACTGACCACTGCAATTCCTTGAAGATATTACGCAGAGAAGAGCTGGTCTAGAATGCTCAAAGTACCCCAGAAGGTCATAGGTATACTACAGGATTTCAAACAATACCCTATGTGCCTCAAAATTCTCTAGAGTCTAAGGACAACTGGAAGAAATGGAAAACAAAAACTTCTGAACCTAAAGTCCATTTTTCACTCCACAGTCCAACCAGCTTACCACACTCTTAGGTGTTTTTCTTTGTTTAACCTGTACTTTGGGTGAAAACTACACTTTTTACACATTTAATGGGCATAAGAATTAAAATGTTCATAATTTAGAAAGCAGATTAAATAATATATGAAATATCTAATACTATAATGAGTCATTTTCTCACATGGTAGGAAATGGTCTTTACCGTGTTTTGCCAGAAAACAATTTAAATTAAAGTTGATAAATAAAAAGCATCAATGGGGTTCAATAGTTCTGAAGAAAAATTATACAATGCTTTAAACTCCACAAAGCATATTCCATTCATTCCTTCTTTTGATTCTTTCTTTATTCACAATGAAATGGAAGCATAGAGAGGAAATGTGATTAAATGCCCCAAGTGGCACAATTAAGAAGTGCCGGGTACAGAATTAAGCCCATGGCTTTGAACTCTTTACTATATGCAACTATTTTCCTATATTTGCTTACCTTTTAGCTGCAGAATAAAGTCTATTCCTGAGCCGTTTCATCTCATGACACAGATTTCTGGTGGGGCAGCAAACAAATGGTCACTAACCTGACCTCTGCCTGAGCCTCTCTTCTTTTCTCCTTCTTCTCTATTGAAAGTCTATCACAAATCAGACACTGCCCTAAGTACTGGAGACAATTTAATAAACAAAACTGATGGAATCTTCATGGAATTTAGTCAATTCCAGTTAAAGTTACAAAAAAATTGAATCAACTAAACATACAATATTTTCACAATGTAATAACACCATGAAGGAAACTTAATCAGAGTAACAGGAGGACAGTTTACTTTAGTTGGCCAGGGGATGGTAAGTGATGTAGAGACAGAAACCAGAATGAAGGGCAGGCAGGAACCATGCACATCTCTTGAGAAAAAGCATCCCAAATGATGGAAGGGCAAATAAATAATACGCTCAGCATAGTCACAGAACTATAAGATCATTTGAGCTGGAGTATAAAGACTTCTAAAATTGTTTTGCCTTGTTTTATGATATAGGAGAGGTTAGCTAATTTCAGAAACAGATTTTTTGAATAATTGAGGAAATTGTATTCTGGACATATGTGAAGATACTGGTCTTGGATAGGAAGGAGGCACAGGTCATCTCTGGGTCAAGAGGGAGGGTAAGAAAGACTGGAACGGATGTGAGAGGGTTAGCAGATTTGGTGGGAAAATGGATTTGTTCTTTTCCGACTGGTTTTATTTTGTTAGTAAAATATCAGATGGAGTCAGTGAGGTGAGATGAGGTTGGGGAAGGACTGATGGTCTTCTAATGTGGTGAGAAAGTTAATCTACTGGCAAACACAGGAGGGCTGTTGAATGAGGCTGAAGGCCCTCTTGAAGTCTGCAGTGTTAGGCTTGTGCAAGATCAGTCATCACAACTGTACCATTTCCCCTGCTCACATTTGGATATCAGGGAAGTATGAGCAGAAAGGTGATTTTAACCATATGGAAGGTATTCCCAGCCCATTCTGATCTATTCTCCATCCTTTTTTACCCAGTTTAGTACCTCCAAGAAGCTGACATTTGTGCCGCGAGTCAATGAATTCCTTGGCTTCTAGGAGGGACTTGGCCAATGATAGGCACAGGTTAGAGGGCCCAGAGACAGGATGTGTTTGCACTTAATTCACTTTCCTGCTCTCTTTCCAATAGGCCCTGGTTGAATATTCTTCTATGGAAACTCTAGCTTGTGTTGGGGATCCCTTTCAATAGCTGGATTTTTTTTTTAATTGCTGTTGTTGTCTTCAGAAATCACCCCTGATTATGATTTCAAGTTTAGAGGGGGATGTCTGTTTCCTTCTGGTGTGAACCTTGGGGTACTTCCTAGCCCTTATTATTTTCTCTCTACATGACTACTATTTTAGAAACAGTCTCTTTGCTACCATCTCCTCTCTTTGTTTCGTAAAAGTAAGTAACTAAGTACTTAAAACCTGGTTACAAGTGAGGTCAGGGAAGCCTAATGGGGGAGAAATGAACATGGCATCTGTTGGTATATAGGGGAGAGTTTGTGGTGGACTAAGGACACTAAGAAAATAAAGAAAGAAGTGAGGACTTGAGGAGGGCGGACAGACTGAGAAAGTGGGAAGGTAGCTGGGTAAGGAGTCTGAAAAGGGTCAAGGAATTTGAGTGGTTTTGGTACGAAAGTGAATGAGCTGAAAAACTGGGAGACAATCCTCTGAGAGTAGAGTGTTTAAAATAGAACATTTGTGATCAATGCAGTTATTGACAACAACAATATCCAGGTCAGTGCTTTTCAGTGTTGGCCTATATAGTAAAATGACCAAGAGACATGGTAAAAATACTGATGAATGATTTTGCCTCCAGAGATTGACTTGTATGAGTCCTGCATATTATAATTTTTTTATGAGCAGGATATATTTATTGAGAGAAAGAAAGCTTCTGTCTGAGAGAGAGACAGAAGGGGTCCCGAGTGGGTTGCCCCATATTATAATTTTTAGAAAACTGTCTCAAATGATTCAGATATGTGGCCAGAGTTGAGGATCACCAGTCTAGGATATGAGCAGGGGAATGATTGACTGAGATGGATAGAAGAAAATGGTATTTAGCAACTAGAGGCCAAGGAGTGGAGAGGCCAAGAGGTTAGAAGAATCACCTACATCAAGGTCACCAAGGATGATGGTAGAGTTTGTGGTGGAGATAATTCAGTGAGTCAGACACTGAAACTGGGGATTAATGGGTCCTGGAAAAGTTTGGGTATTGTAGTTTCTCTGGGCTAAAGATTTCTTTAGGTAGCACAGGGTCAAATTGTAGGAGTGGGGTTTACTCTTGGCTGACTTGTTTTTGGTATCCCTCAAACCCATCTCCATCTTTGGTTTTCACTGTTTGCTTTTAGAATTATCTTTTCTCATGTCTGATGTTTGGGGAACCACATTTGACTCCTGGTGCCTTCAGCTTCTTTCTCAGACCCAATTCTCTTGATTCTTTGCACTTTTAAAATATTTAACTTTCTTTCGTTACTCATCAAAAATAAAAATAAAAATAAAAATAAAAATAAACCCTCTCCTTTGCTCCACTGCCCCTGGAGTCTCGTAAGGGTGAATTAATTCCTAAGACTTGTTCATAGGTCAGTTGGTATTTGTAAGGGGCTTCTCACATTTTAACAAATAAAGTAAGACAAGCAGGCACCCAAAAATCATTCAAATCCTCTGTACATTCAGTATCCTGCACGTATACCCCCCAGTGTGTAAAGAGAACAAGACATTTTAGCTCTCTCTTTCATTTTCTACATGCGTGCCATTGTAGAGCCATTTAAATCAAATTCTTCTCTATAGCTGAGCACAAAACCTGCACATTTCTGGTTTTGCTCTTTCTGAAGATAATTTCTGCTGTTTAATGAGATCTGAGGATGAAGTCAGGCATGAGCCAGAGAAAGGTCACAGTGTGTGCTCAAAGGTATATTAACCACTCTTGGAGCTGACATCAGTCTCCTTCCAAGAGGACAAAATTAAGCAGCACACAGTAAATACGTTCAATGGCACTTTATTGCAAGTAGGACCATTTACAATGAAATAAGAATATGAGAATAGTTTCAAAGAGAAAATGGGAGTGCTTACAAATAGAACACATCTTACCAGTTAGAGAGGGAATGTGATTCCAGTCAAGGTTAATGGGGAAACAGTTAATGAAGGATACAGATTCCAAAGCTGTGTGATGCCATATTGTATCTCACAAAGGTAATTAATACTAGTGACTCTGGTTAAATGGACACATTATACACAGCAGACAACTTGAAATTCTGCACACCGTATTGAGAGGCTCCTCTGGATGTTTTATGACTCACCCTAATACTGACAGGGTGACATTAGAGGCCATGTGTTCCATCCCTCTTCATCATGAAGTCAGTGTGGCACTGTGAAGACACAGGCAGGGAGCAAAAGGGAGGGTGTTAACCCAGACCCAGTCACTAGGAGGTGGCGTGTGACCTTAGACTAGTTGCTTCCTACTTCTCTTAGGCTCAATTTCCCCATCTGTAAAATGAAGATATTGAATCAAATAGCCTATGAGGTCTTTTCTAGTTAAAGTTATGAGATTCTGTACTTTATCACCACACCACCATTATCTCTTACCACCTCTGCAATTGTGTGAAGACGGGCTCCTTAAGCACTGGCATGGATAGACACTTATCTATATTTTCCTGTTTATGATGCACAGGTGTGCTCAGGAGTCAATCTATATATTCTGCTTTTTTGAAATGAAACCACCTTAAAGAAATGTGTTAAATAGATTTCTATCACCAGTCCTCATGTTTTTTCAGTCATCTCCTATTTTGCCTAAAGCATAAGCTAGCAAGAGTGAGGTTGCCTATAGAATTAAAATGCCTAGGCTTAAGATGAACTTAAGCGAAAGAGCTCCTTTAGCCTGTTGGCTGCAGGCTTATCTGTCCCTATAAAGCAATCTCTTTTGTCTCATTTTGTTGCTCTGAACGCCCCAGGTGGGAGAATAAGGCTGAGGCTCAAAATTTTAGTGGCAAGCAAAGGAATGAATGAGGATCACATTACATCTTTTGCATTTGGCTGTCTCCTTTGGTTGTCTGGAATCTCCCCTCTTCACTTACTTGGGTAGAGGGGCTTAAAAGTAGGGCGTTTGAACACACTGGTTTTCATCCCAGTGATCATCGTATTGACAGGCTTCAGCGGAGCGGCTTTCTCTTTGCATTTAGGCCTGTTTGTAGATGGCATCCTTAGGGCAGATTCCATTCTTATCCTGGCCTGAGAACTCACTTGTGGCTGCTTTTGAAAATCTCCAGGTGCACTTTATTTGTTTCTCTTTTCTGTCCTCCCTTGAACTCTAGTGACTTGTCTTTCCTCTTTCTTTGCCCTTCAAAAAGGAAAACAAAAAACCAAAACAAAACAAAATAAAAAAGTCAACCCCTTTTGAATGTCTGGCCAGAGAAGTTATTTATTCCTATTCTGTATAGAGAATTATAAACCTACATTCTTGTTCTAAGTAAAGTTGCTTTAAAAGGTCACCTCCTTGGAGTGGAAGAGCCCCAGCAAGTGATAGCTTTATAAACTGCCCTTAGGTCCTACCTCCCTCCGCAGACCATGGAGGGTGGGCAGCCTTGGAGCCAAGTTACCACATGACATTGACAGCTATAGAATTGCATGTATTGATTGTGGTATAGGAGTGAATGTTTCATCGACCTTTAGTTGAGATGATTCCCAAACAGAACAGGGTCAGTTTTGATGTGATGTTGGATCTAAATAGCTATACCTGAGCATACCTCTTTAACAGACCTTAGATTTGAAACAGTTCTGCATTCCATGTGTTCTAGAGTATTGGTCCTCAGCCAGCATACTGATCAGCATCACCTAGACAATGGTTAAAATACAAAAGCTAGGGCCTCATCCCAGTTGACTCTGATTCAGGATGCCAGGGAAGGAGCTGGGTAATTGCATATATAATAGATTCTTTTAAAAATGTGATTCTAATGAGGTCAAATGTGTATTGAGAAACTTCTGGAGGATTCCACTGACAACTTAGAGACCAAATTACCATGTTAAGTGGACAAACAAACTCTTGGAATTGTGAAATAGTCATTGTACATCTTCTTCTGTGGAGGAGGATATGGCTGCATGGATGTGAAGAGGAATACATTAGCACCGTCTGTGTAATTTTCAAGTGTAAGGACATTGCTCTTTCTCTTTTATTGCTCTGTTGCTTGCTTCATTTCAAGGAACAATTGGGCTTTTTTGGAGGAGTCCATAATTTAGACACAACTTCCCATCAGACTCCTTTAGGAGGATCACTCTCCAGCTATCACAGTGTGCATGTTGGCGAGTCTAGCCTTCACTGAAAGAATAAATTGGATTTCATTACATGGTGCTGTATAATATGGGGTGACCTTCTCCCATTGTTATGTTGAGTGGATGCTCAGACAGTTCTGATTTTTATTTTCTGGTAATTGTTTCCTCATGGATTCAACCTTTTTTTTTTTTCCCGCTTAGTCCCAAACAGATGCCTCATCTGATCCCTTGTTGTCATTCTTCAGTCTTCTTCAAAACTTGACATGTTCTTTAATGAATCTACTGCATACTGAGCTATAGCCAAGGAAAATCAAGAGACCATTCCATTAAACATTCTGTGGTAGAAAAGCCTGTTCTTATTTTGAACTTGTGTTTCCCTTCTGTCCCACCTGACCTGGTGAGTCTGCATGGGGGTGACAGGAAAACATTTGAACTCTGGCTACTGTTAAAACATCCTAATACCAGTAACTTTACTTTGTTTACATTCCTGTGCTGTTTTGCCTTTGAAGCTTCTCCTTATTGGTGAAATGGCAGGGCCCTATGGCTCCTATACATTTTAAAGCTGCATTCCCCGGAGTTTGCCTGGCTATGGAGACCTGCACTTTGTCTTTTAAGCAGATAAAAAGAGAGGTCAGTCAGAAGTAATTCCCCTACTCCTCGTATAAACAATTTAACTGCTGCAGCAACATACTTGCTTGGAATTACTCCCTCAGATTCAATTCTCTTTTCCTGTTCCACTTGTAAAAATGGTTAGTGTCCTCTATAAACTGCAGCTCACCAAGGTGCAGGGCTTGCTGTGCAGTTGTAGAATAAATGTTAATCTAATACAGGTTACTAGGTCAAATGCAATCACAGGCTTGTGGGAAAAGCTTAATACTGTTCTGCTTCTTCTAACACAGTAAACCTGGATATTATATGATAGGTTAAACACCAGTGAACCATAGCAGGAATTTTCTCGAAAGCAGGATTTAGTATAAAGGAAACTACACTGAAATAGTGACCTAGGATTGACTTTGTTCTCCAAGAGAGCATTCTGAGTCACTAAAGGGCACTGTGAAAATGGACTTAAAAATGTGCTGTCCCAGGATTCCTTGGTCAGGGGATGAATGCCAGTTTCAACAGCTGTGACACATCTAAAAGCTTCATATGTAGTCAACTCTGACTTCAATTCTTCCTCATTCTTCAAAAATCCTTGAGTGCAGACACACACACACACACATGAGCTTTCCTTACAAAAAGTTAATGTGGGATGTGGGATTGGATGGCCTGTTAGAATTTAGATTCCAACTTGAACATCAAGTAAACACAGAGCTGAGTGTGCAGAGCAGATGTGGGCTAACTGCATTGGGAGGAGGCTCTGTAAATCTTGGTGGTGGACTCCTTACTATTTTACGTAGATGTTAGTGCTGTTAAGTGTTCCCAGCATGTATTCGTGATCAAATGCCAAAGCTAAGCCATACTTATGCTAGCAGATGTATAAAAAATGCTTAAGTAAATGAGTGTCAGATTTCAGGGGAGCGGTGAGGTCTGATTTGTGGAACCACTTAGTTTCTGTGCTGCAAAGAGACAAGGGATGGGACTAGTGATAATTTTTCAAAGTCCTGTGAGATCTTCCATGTGGGTGCTTTCAGACTCTCATTATACGCATTTCAACAGCAGGGCACTGTTCTCTTCCTTCCTTTCTGCTGAGAGCACATTCAACAAGCAAGTGTGGCAAGGGATGGAATCCTGAGACCCACGATAGAGCTAACTTTTCCGCCTGAAAGCAGTTTAAAACATGGGCATGGGTCTTCTTTTGCTTTTATTAGCCTCCGGGGACTTGTTTGACTTGTGAAAAATATATTCGTGCATTTACAGATGTGAAAGCTCTCTAGTGATTAAGCCAGATAACTTAGCATGTTGGTTGAATTAGAGTATGCAGACATTTGTTAAAAGGTCTCTCTTTGCTTTGGTTTGTAATTAAATGGCAGAATTAATCAGGTAATGCATCCCTCCATAGTTACAAAAGTGACCCTCAGTAGGTGAATGACCCTTAGGAAGACTACATGAAAGAATAAGGTCAGGATGCTTACAGTTTACACTGAAGTACATTTCTTTTACTTCTTTAAAAGAAATTCGGATTTTAGGAAACCAATTCAGCAAACTGAATTTCACTTCTAAAGTCATTCATCAAGCAGGAATCAGAGCCATTATATGGTTAATTTGGGCTCTGGCCCTGAATGGTCATCATCAGGGCCAGTCCTCCCAATCACCATCTCTGCAGCACTGTGCCTTCTGCACTTTGAGCAGGTAGTTGACCACTCAGGCTCTGAGGAGGTGACTGGAGGGAGCCAGCTGAAATGGACTCTCATTCAGACAGTTCCTTTGTAGCCAGAATTATAGCTAGCTCCTTCAACAGAAATGGTGATCCTCAGGGCTTCCATTGATTGAGAAAGGTCAAACACATAATACATATGACTTAGAGTGCTGTAGGCTCCTTTTGTTCTCTTTTTTGCAGACTCAGTGGTCAGGTTTCTATCTTGGTAGGATTTCATTTTTTCCAAGTTTTTCTTTAAAAATATGTAAAGAGAAAGACAGGTTTTTCCCCATGTTCTTCTGTGTGTTTGTTCAGCACAGAATATGGGCAAGGGCTATACTATTGCATGTTTTCTTTATGAGTTTGATCTATTGTGAATGCAATAGTTCATAGTAATGGAGACCAATTTGGCAATGCTTTGCTTCTGATGGTCATATTCGAGAATGAAATACACTTTTGAGAGGCCATTGACAAAGTTCATAATGGAGATAGGGTCTTATAGAGATGTCCGTTCTGAAGGTAAGCATGATATTAAGATTTAAATGCAGCTTTGCCACTTCCTAGCTATGTGATTTGAGACTACCTAAACACTTTGTATCCTAAGTTTCTTTTGTTTTTTATTTTAAAGAAGATAAAACCAAGGGAAACAAAGCAGAATAAAACTAATCAAAACAAACCAGTGTAAGTGATACAGGACTTCAAAACAATGTGAAGTCAGCAACAGTTACCATAATGCCTCTTGTCTTCAAAATAGCTGCAGATACCTTCAGACATAGTAAAAATCAAACAGAACAGAACATAATAGAACCAATAAAAACAAAACAATGAATGCAATAAAAGACTTCAAAACAAGACATTAGTAAATCCAAAATGGCTACCATAATATACCTTGCTATCTTTGAAATAGCTGCTCATGCCATCGGATATAACAAAATCAAACACAACAAAAGAGAACAAAACCCAACCCAACAAAACAATGAAAATGATACAGGACTTCAAAACAAGACAATAGGGAATCAACAATGGCCACCACCCTTGGAAGGAGATCACCCCTAGATGCTATACTGCGTACCCCTATCCTCTGAACAGATGATCAGACCACTGACTCTAGAACTGCAAGGTCAGGGAAACAACAAAACATCACAAGCATCAAATCGCATTTCAGCTCAATAGCTATCATCACAGCCTGTGTTTCTTTGAATCAACCAGTCACTTAAGGGGTGGGCATGGGGGGCGGGATTGGTTCTTCTTGTTTGCCAGCCAGCACGGTGGAAGGGGCTGGGGTCTGACTGTCCCCCTACTGGCTGCAGCCTGTGCATGGTGCTGGTTTGCAGGGAGGGCTTACTTCTTGGTGAATC
>RJWT010029508.1:0-14893 GCA_004365215.1 Cuniculus paca | reverse complement strand
AAAAATTAGTTTGAAGAGTAACTTTCCTACATGTTATGTTTGACATATAATCATTCACTTATTTTTTCCATCGTTTTCTTTGATGCATCCTTTCTAACCTGTTCAAGTAAATATCAAGGATGTAGAGAAGTAGAGGAGCCAGCACATCACACCTCAGCAGAAGTAACTTCCAAAAAGTGTTCCTAGTTCCAGAGAGATTCCACCTAGATAAAGTTCTCTTGCAAGGTCCATGGCATTCTTAGAAGATCACCATAACTTCCTAGTCTAGAAATATTTGAAGGCTTAATCAGCACCCCAAAAGTAAAGCTTCTTTGAATCATTTATTTTAAAAGATATTTATAGAAATAAATATATTTCAAAAAGAAAGAAAGAAAGAAAGAAAGAAAGAAAGAAAGAAAGAAAGAAAGAAAGAAAGAAATTTCAGACACCCCCTGAGTTCCTGAGTTTAGAAAATTTGAAGTTCTTAATGTAGTTCACACTAAAGTATGAACGATGATAAAAGCAATAAAATTTATTGAGTACTTTTACATTCCGGATATTATGTTATCTGCTAGTCACATTAAATACTTGTATGAATTCAATTACATGCGCATTGGTTTCCCAGGGCTGCCATAACAAATTAACACAAATTTGGTGGAATACAACAGTCATATATACTCTTTCAGAGTTCTGGAGACCAGAGCTACAACAGCAATGTCCTATCAGGGATGGTCCTTTTGATGTCTCTGAGAGAGAGTTCTTTGCATCTTCTCTCCTAGTTTCTTGGGATTAGGCAACAATTGTTTAGCTGCCTCCCTCCAATCCAGCATCTGTCTTCACCTGCTCTTCTCTACTGTTTTCTCTGTGTGTTCTTTTGTCTCTGCAAAGAAACTCCTAGTGAATTTAGGGACTACTCTCCAGTATATTATGATCTTAATCCTACCCGTAATTGTATTTGTGAAGACTGTATTTCCCAATAAGGTCACATTCTAAGATTCCAGGTGGATATGAATTTGGAGGAATGCTTTTCAAATCACCACTAGGAATATTTAAAATCATTATATTTTAAGAAACTGAGACTGATCGAGGATAAATAATTCTTGGAGTAATAATTTTTGCTATATAGCATGCCACTGAAAACCAAGGGAGTTAGCATAGATAACACTTCTTCATAATATTAAGATCAGCTGGAAAATTTTTTTTGTGGCACCAGGGATCGAACTCATGAACTCGTGCTTGCCAGGCAGGTGCTTAAGCCACTGAGCTAAATCTCCAGCCCCTGTCTTTTTGAGACAGGGTCTCACTGCATAGTTTAGGTTGACCTTGACCTCACTTTGTAGCCCAGGCTGGTCTCAAACTCACAATGATCCTCCTGTCTCAGCCTCCTGAGTGCTGGGATTGCAGGCATGCACCACCAGGCCCTGCTGGAAAAAATTTTGTAGAGGTTATGCAATTTTCTTAAAGGATAGCCCAATACAAGTATTACTTCTTATTTCCCTCTCCATCAACATCTGCTAAAGAGTGACAACAGTTTTACTTCACCTCCTGTGGACATGCAAAAACAAATAACAGTTGTCTTTGTTTTGTTGACCATTTTAATATTTTTATTTGGAAGACAGTTTTACTCAAATCATATATCTAAGTAATCCTTGCTATCGTGATTCTATTTGTTTAAACAGATGACTGAAACACAGAAATAAAACCTGAAGAAGAAATTAAATAAAGAAGGAATATTCCCAAAATTTTGCCTTCTTGTGACTGCCAGCTGTGTGCATAATAACTTGAAGATAAGTACAATCTACAATACTGGTTTCCTTAAAGATACCGTGAGAAGTTATCTGCACAGTGCCTAGGGACTCATCAAATAATAAACCAGAAAGGATGGATGCAGAAAATTGTATTTGGTTATCATTTCAGTGTTTGCATTGCTAAGGAATTAGACCAGGACTCTGCCATCTGTAGACTTACTTGAAGTATAAGCACTGCCATTGACCTATAATGATTTAACATTCCTCTTGGGAGTGCAGAGAGTGCAGACACATATGGGTTGAATTTGTACAGAAAACAAAAGAACAAGGATGAAATATGGAGCTTTTTATTTGAGCACTTTTAAGGTCAAGTGCTGTGACTCTACATGGCCTTATTAAATGAACAGATTCAAGAAGATAATAAATACTTTCTTGGCTCATAGCTTTATACCGTAGATCATTAGGTTTTGTGTAGTCTTTCACATTGATATGATTGTTTTTGAGTTATTTATCTATATACTTCATTTTAAGTTGTACCGCTATATTTACTGGAGAATTACATGTTTTGGCTTATTATCATTTGTCATATCAACTTATTAATAGAGTGAATTATCTTCTGAAAGACTTTATCTCATTTCAAATATTGCACACAATAAATTATGGTGCCCTAGCTCACTTTTATACCAGGTCTTATAAAAGAAAAGATTAGCTACTTGAAACCTGAATAAAACCTGAACTAAGTGTAGTTAGTTGAGAAAACCTCTTTGAAAAGCAAATAGGCTGAGTGAAACTTGCAGCTTTGGAGAATAGGAAGACCTACATCCTCTCCCTGCCAACACCCCCTCCCCAACACACACAAACATGATTTAAATAAAAACTCCCAAGTCGCTTATCTTTTCAAGGAAGTAGAAGCTAGTCAAACATTTTTAGCTCCCTGGTAAAATTCAAAATCAGATTCTCTGAAGCCAGTGGAGACATGGGGTCCTTTCTGGTAAAAGACCCTGCCCCTATGCAACATCATGTCACCAGGACAAGACCCATAATTTCCAGACCCATAATTTCTAGGGAAGCACTGGAGCTGTTTTTATATGTCTCTCCAACTTTTTCAGAGGGTGAGACTCGTCAGAGAAATTATTGCTGGCTTCCCACTCTTGCAGCTCTGATGGTTCCAATACAATCAAGCCACCCAAGGGAGAGGCAGCAACTTGGTCTGGTAGACATCTAATCCTTACATTTATTCAGCATAGATTAAATGGGAAAATGAGAGCTCTCAGCTTTCTCCCAAGGAGAAGAAGAGTTTTTCCATGTGACCAGTACTCTAACTTCTCTGAGGATGCCCGAAGGACTAGCATCTGCCTCTGCAGTCTTGAAGTTCTCAAGGGTCTGACACAATCTAGACATTCAGAGGAGGATGAGTCCTTCAGCTGGTAACTGTCAAAACTCTTCTCTTAATGTGGCCCCACACAAAGCATCAGACAAAACCATAAATGTCTGCTTCTCCATGAGGACAGAAAGTGTCCTTAGAACTTCTGGAGGGGCTGATTCCTAGGAATATTCTATATGAAGTCTTCCCTTAAGAAGAGAGAGAGATGGTGGTTTCGACTAATGAGCTGACACCAACACACAGAATCAAGGAAAGTAAAAAACCAGACAAAGATGTTTCAGAAAAAGGAATAGAAAGATATAAAGTCTAATGAAACAGAGCTATGATATACTTGACATGTAATTTAAAATAATTATCTCAAGGATGCTCACTGAAGCAAAGAGAATATTGCATGAATAAAGTAAAAATTTTGACAAAGGCATAGAAAATATTAAAAACACCAAACAAATCATGAAAGTGCAAAACCTCATGACTAAACTGAAAAATTCACTACAGAGATTCTCTAGCAGATGATACTGAGCAGAAGAAAAGATTAGTAAACCTGAAAACAGGTCACCAGAGATATTTGAATCAGAAAGGCAAAAATAAAACAAGAATATAAGGATTGGAGTAAGATTAAGGGAATTGCAGAATGCCATGAAGTGATGCAATATACACAATATGGAGGAAAACAAGAAAGCTTAGTCAAAGAAATAATGTTTAGAAAGATTACAAACTTGTGGAAATAAATGAACAGCTAGACCCAAGATGAAAAAAAGACATCAAATAAGATACTCAAATTCACACATTATAATTAAATTGCAAAAAAAAATGAGGCATTCCAGCAAACAAAGGAAGATATGGCATTTCTATACAATGGAAAGCTACTCAGCTATAAAGAAAGATAACCTTGAGACTCTTTTAGGTAAATGGATACAACTTGACAGCATGATCATGGGTGAAAGGGTTCAGAGTCACATGGATGAGCATCGTATTGTCTCCCTAGTAAAAGAAACTGGGGAAATTAGTGGGATCCAAAATACAAAATAGAGGTTGTGAAGGTGAAAGGGGAGGAGATGTCTCCAGGGGGAAGGCAATGGCCATTGTTAATCTATTATTCTGTTTTGAAGTCCTGTATTGTTCTCATGGTTCTGTTTAGCTTGGTTTTATTGTTTAGTTATGTTTGATTTTATTATATTTGATGGCATGGACAGCTATTGCAAAAATAACAAAATGTATTATAGCAGCCATTATTGATTTCCTATTATCTTGTTCCAAAGCCTTTAATGCTTTACTTGTTTTCTTTTGATTGGTTTTATTCTATTTTGCTTTGTTTGATTTTGTTATGTGTGATGGGAAAATGCCTGATGGTACAGGAAGTTATTTTGAAGATAGCAAGGAGCAACATGGTAACCATTGTTGGTTTATTTTTATTTTGTTTCAAAATCTTGTATCACATTCTTCGTTTTGTTTTGATTGAATATTCTGTTTTATTCTCTTCAAAATAAAAAAAAGAGACAAGTTTTAAAGCAACAAAAGTGACTTCTCACATATAAAAGAATTTCCATGACCATACCAGCAAATTTTTGAGACTTTGAAGCCAGAAGTGAGTGGAATAATAAATCCAAAACACAGAGAGGAAGGTGAATAAAAAATACTGTATCTAGGAAAACAAAGCTAAATGCCTCTAACTTCCTGATTCCAAAACAAATTACAAAGTACTATAATAAAAAATAGTATAGTAGTGGCATAAAGAAAATTATATAAACCTACAAAACATAATAGAGAGCTCAGGGATAGACCCATACATAAACAGTTGATTGATTTGAGAATACAACATGGGAAAAGAGTAGTCTCTTCAATAAATGTGATCTCTACACACAAAAGGATGAAATAGGACCCTTACACCATTTATAATAATCAACCTTAAACAGGTTACATACTTAAACATAAGATTTAAACATATAAAAGTCCCAGAAAAATACCTCAGGAAATTTTCATGATATTGGCTGTGGCAATGATTCCCTCTAAAATGATGTTAAAAACCACAAGCAACACAAACAAAAATAAATTATATTTAAATAAAAAGTTTTGTATAGCAGTGGAAATTATAAACAGAGTATAAGGTGTCCTGTGAAATAGTAGGAAATTCTCACAAAAAATATATGGTGAAGGGCTAATTTCTAAAACATGTAATTATAAACTCCTATAACTCATAGTTTAATAATAATAATAACCTATTGTAAAATGGCAAAGGACTTACATAGTCATTTCTCTTAAGAAAACAAATGATCAGGTATATGAAAAATTGTTCAACAACACTAATTAAACAGAGAAATGTAAACTAACACATTGATATATGAATTCATACTTCTGAGGGTGGCTTTTAATTTAAAAAAAGACAAGTGTTAGTTGGAATGTAAAGAAATTGGAATACTTATATATTGTTGGTCAGATGTAAAATGGTTTTGCAACTATAAAAAATATTCCCTCAAAAATTAAAAATAAAACTGTAGTATGACCCAAGTTTCACTTCTGGTTATTTATCTAGAATAACTGATAAGCACGAGCTCAAAGACAAATTAGCACTCCTATGTTCAGTGAATCAATTTTGACAACAGTCAACAGGTGAGAATAACCTCAGTGCCCATTGATTGATATATAGATGAAAAAATGGATTATATACATACAGCGGAATATTATTCAGGCTACAGAAGTAAGGAAACTCTGAAATATGTAACAATGCAGATAGCTTTTAAGAACATTATGGTAAGTAAAGTCAATTATAAAACTAACACAGCATTTTCCCATATATCTAAGGCAACTAAAGCAATCAAATTCATAGAGTTGAATAGTATAATGGTGGTTAGTAGTGCCTGGGAAAAGGAAGAAATGATAAATTACTAATCAATGGGCATAAAGATTCAATCCTATCAAGTAAGATGAATTAGTTATAAAGAGCTGCAATACATTGTTCCTCTAGTCAGTAATAATTTATTGGACCCTTAAAGTTTTAAGAAGGTAGATCTTATGTTATGTTCTTACTATGATGAGATAAATATTTTAAAAATTTATACTTAACAGAATACTAAAATTTCGTGAAATATTTCTTAGTCATAGAGAAAAACAGTAACTTGATACAGATGTTATGTTCAGTATTTTTTTATTAAAATGTATTAATAGATATTTTTTAAAATGCTGTTTACAAAACACAAAAGACACTAAAACCACTGACAAGTACACTTTAAAAGGGTCAAATTTAAAGCAAAAAATACTACATTTTAATAAAACTACTTAAAAATTAGTTCAACAAGGGTCAATTCATTTACCCTGTCACATGTTCCATCGTAGCCTTGGAGGTCCCCTCCAATTCTCCAGTGGCTAAGATACTGGCTTGGTATTCTGAAATCATGTTTGCTTCTAAAAAACATCTTAGTGAAGTTTTTCCTTCTCTAAATAGTTTTAGCTTTTAATGATTTAAGCACTTTTGCTTGGATGCTATTATTCTCTGCTTTTTATGGGGTGTGTGTGTGTGTGTGTGTGTGTGTGTGTGTTTATGTGTGTATGTGCACAGATGCACACATTTGAAGAAGTGTCTCCTGTAATCACAATAAAATTTTAGGTTGGAATGCAGTTGGGAGCAGAAGATTTGGGAAACTTCATTTCACAGGAAAATTCTTTCATTCAAGCATTGTCCTATCGGCATGATAATTCTGTGTTTAATACTGTTATTCCTAGTCCTCGTTGTCATCCTTTTCTTTTTCTACAGTTTCTCTACTATTATGACTACTGGTACTCAAGTATATTTCTGCCTTGTGCAGTACACAACCATCAGTTCTCATCTCTAAGTAAAAACTCAACTAAAAAAGAGTGGTTGACATTGAAACTCATCACCCTTCTTTGTTGTTTTCAAGCTATTTTTTCTGTTAGTGGACTGTTGATAAGAGTTTTTCTATCATAAGCTTTACCTGAAAAAAATAAAAAACTAACACTGGCACCTCGGCATCTATTCATCATTTCTTTGTGCCAAATGTTACATAATAAGAGCTTTTAAACTTCATAAATCTTCATTTGTCATTTTTCCTCTGAGTTTCTTTACCTGTAAAAACTTTTTGTTAATAAAGCTCACAACCCATCATTTTTGCAGAGTAATTTACTGTTTATGGCATAAGTAGAAAGAAACAGTCTGTCCTGAATAAAATTTAGTGATTTATATGTATTCTTCATTCAGTGTAGACATTTTCACAAGTATTATATTTTTACATGTGTACCAATATCATTGTAAAAACACAGTGAAAATATAAATAAGCAAAAAAAAATTACTCATACACTTTACCACAAAGAAAAACAATCATTATGTTTTCATGTATCTCCTTTGACATACATATCTTACATCAGAAGTCATAACTCTAGCATCTTTTATTAATTCTTTACTGAATATTACTTCTTAATCAGTAATTAGGCATTCAGTAACTATCAGATTTTAGGTCTTATGTTGGGTGCTTAGAATAAACAAAAATGATATAGTTCTGCTTTATTAGTCCTTTCTGGTAGGAGAAAAAGCAAAATAGATAATGTAATGTAGAAAAATTTATGAAGAAAATGATTGACATATAGAATTATATGTAGAGTACTACATGTACTTAGTACATGAACTTTAGTAATCTTCATGAGACAGTAATATTTCAGCTGAGAATTCAAGGATTGAAAGAAACTAACCTTAAAAGTACTGCTACAGAGATCATTCTCAGACAAACAAACTAACAAGTTTAGAGACTCTGTGATGGCTAATTCAGTGTGCCAACGTGAGTAAGCTCCAGACCCTCATTCAAATGCACATCTGAGTGTTACTGTGAAACTATTTCATACATATGATTCATTTTCATAATCAGTTAACTGTAAGTAAATAATATTGTCCTATGTTGTCTTGGTATCCCTGACTCAACCATTTAAAAGATCTTAACAGCAGAAACAAACTTTTCCAAAAGAAGAATTTCCCTCTATGACCTGAAGCTTCTGTTGTAAGAGAGCTCCCAGAGTACCCTTGCTCACAGGCTACAACAAAGGTTTCCAACTTGCCTAAGCAGCCTCAGAATTACAGCAGTGAATTCTGTACGATAAGTCAATTGCTATAGATCGTCCCTTGGCTCTGTATCCCAGAGTAAATGCTGATGGATACAGTCCCTGAAAGACAGAATAATAAAAATAGAGATAACAACCAGAGCACAAGAAGGATTGCAGAGTATTTATATGCCTCAAGTGCTGTTCTAAGCACTCGTGCGTACAGTTATTATTTCCACCTTATTTATGAGGAAAAAAGATACCAAGACATAGTCAAACAATGCCCATGGCCACACACATTGGAGCTATAGTTCAAATCCAGGCATTCTGTGGATAGTTGTACAGCTGAAAAGGAACAGCATGACTACAGCTCCATAAGCAAGAGACAGGTGAAAAAATGTTGACTTAAAAATTAGTCAGAGCTGGGGATTTAGCTCAGTGGCGTAAGCAACTGCTTGGCAAGCGCAAGGTCATGAGTGCAATCCCCCGTATCAAAAAAAAAAAATTAGCCAGAGACCAAATCATGTGAGACCTAATATACAATAGGAAAAAATAGGGACATTATCAGATGAATAAAAAGGAGCACTGACATGCATCAAATAGGGACAACTTACCTCAGGACATTAGTTTTAAGGAGTTCACATTGATTGTTGAAGGAAAGAATAGAGTCAAGATCACAAGACTATAGAGAAGACTGCAAAGTTTAACGCTCCAGGCCAAGAAAAGCATTGTGGCTACTAAACTGACAACAGTAAATATGCAAAAATATTTATAAATGTGAGATTTTCCTATGGGGTGGGGTTGAGAGGACATAGGTGTGGTAGGCAAAGACAAGACAGACTTGAACACATCCCCTTGAAGGACTTACTGAAAATATAATGATGTGAAATAGGAAATACATTTAGCATCAAATCTAAGAAGTCTCTAGGATATACAAATTAAAATAGCTAAGTGTGAAATTCAGAGGTTTGGACTGGAAATAAATATTTGGAATTTATAGTCACATGGCTGATATCTCAATCCATGTGAGTAAATGATGTCTTTGAAAAGTCAAGTGCAAACAAGAAGAAACTTGAGATGAGTTAAGAGACTCAATATTTTAGTGATAAGTTAGAGGAAGGAGTCTCAAAAAACACACTTATAAAGAGTTGCCAGTGATAGAAAGAAAACCAGGAGATTTAATATTGTGTGAGGAAAACATTTC
Source organism: Cuniculus paca (assembly GCA_004365215.1). Classification (NCBI taxonomy): domain Eukaryota; kingdom Metazoa; phylum Chordata; class Mammalia; order Rodentia; family Cuniculidae; genus Cuniculus; species Cuniculus paca. The sequence continues at coordinate 5,538 of RJWT010029508.1, read as the reverse complement.
AAGAAGTACAAGATGTCAGTTGGGTGAATTGAACTGAAGAGTTGCATATGGAGAAAGCAATGCATCCATGGGATTTGGAGAACTCAGCAAACAGAGCACTGATGATCTCAGCAAGAGTGTAACACTGAGGTGATAAAGGAAAGGAGCCAGGTTTTAGTGAGTTAAAATATGAGTAGAAAATGAGAAGGAGAGCACAGAACACACCATCCATGAGCCGCCATGGGGAACAGGAAGAGAAACAAGAAGTCAAACCCCACCTTCCCATGAGCCAGCTGGTGCACAGGCTGGAAGACAAAAAGGGCAATCCCCCTCCTCCTGGTAAGCAATGGGCTGATTCAGAGGAAGTCAGGCTGAGATGATAGCAACTAAACTAAAAAAAGAAAAAAAAATAACTTAATGTTTGAGGTGACTGTTAGAGGATACTGGTGCATCATGTCACATTTTCACATCCATGACTTTAGGCTCACACGACTATTTTCAGTGTTTCCATATGATATAAATACATCATGAATTTCTTGAGTTGAGCTATGTATTTTTAAAATTTATTTTAATTCATATATTAACAATAAAAACTGCTCATATTAGTGGGGTGCCATGTAATGTTTCAACACATGTATCATGACATATTAACATCAATGTAAACATATTTATATCATATATAACACGTGTCTATCATCTGTCACTTATATAGAGTAAAAACTTACAAAATAATTTCTTCTGACTCTTTGAAATGTACAGTACATTATTGTTCTCTATGACCTGCAGCATACCAGAATCTCTTGCTCTTACGCAGAATGTAACTGGTGATCTGTAGATCAATATCTTCCCATCACTCCTCCAACCTACCTTACTCTCCCTGTCTTCTTGTAACCACCATTCTACTAACAATTTCTTTTAAATAAATGTTTTTAGACTCAACCTGAGTAACATCATATGGTACTTGTTTTGCTGTGTCTGGTTTATTTCTTTTAGCATGGCTCCAGCCATGTTGCCCCAAATGATAGAATGCCAAGTTGATTCATGTTTAAACAACATTCCATTGTTTACATGGGCCACATACTTTTTACTCACCTATCAGTTCATGGACACTTCAGTTTTTGCGTTTTTAGGACAATGTGAACAGTGTTGAAATAAACATGGTGGGACAGATGTCTCCTTGACACATTGATTACATTTCCTTTGGATGTGTAGTCTAGTGAGATTATTAAGTAGTTTTATTTTTAACTTTTGGTGGAGCCTATGTGGTGCTTTCCATAATAGTTGTACTAATTTACATTTCTACCAACATTGCACAAGTGTTCTCATTTCTCTGCATCATCACCAGCACTTATGAACTTTGATAATAGCCACTCTCCCTGGTTGAGATGATATCTTTGTAGTTTTGATTCACATTTCCCTGATGATGAATATGCTGAATATCTTTTATGTCGTCATTTTTGACCAACATTGAGAAGTATGTATTTAAATCTATTGCTCATTTTAAAATAAGGTTATTTTCATTGGTATTGAGTTATGGATTTGTTACATCTACCGTATTTCAACCTTTTGCCAGAAGCATAGTTCATAAATATTTTTTTCCTCTGCGATCTGTTAAGTGATTCTTTTGCTATGCAGAACCATTCTGGTATGCTAAGGTTACATTATTTGTCTATATTTGTTTCTGTTTAATATGTTTTTGGGATTTTTCTCAAAAATCATTGTCCATTCTAATTTCCCCTACATTTCTACTGATAGTTTTATATTCTCTGGTCTTATGTTTAACTTACTAATACATTTCAAGTTTAATTTTTTTACAGCTACAAGAAGATGCAAAGAAAAACAATATAAGATAGATAGGCATCAATGAAAAAAATCAAGAGTCAATGAAGATGACATAAAAACTATTTGCAGAAGTGACAGCAGAAAATATCTGAAGTGTGGAAATGGAATCTGACATACAGATAAGTGAGGCATGTAAAACTCCAAACAGTCATAACCAAAATAAATCCACACTCAGATATATAATAATCAAGATCCCAGAAATTTGGCACAAAAACAGAGTATTAAAAGCTGTTAGAGAAAAGAAACAGATAGCCTATCAAGGAAAACCCATTAGAATCATGGCTGGCTTCTTAACAGAAAACTTCAGGCCAAGAAGAGCTTCAAGTGAAATATTTCAAGTCCTGAAATAAAACAACATCCAACCCAGACTGAAATACCCTGCAAAACTGTATTTCAAAATTAAGGGAGAAACAAGATACTTCCATGACAAAGAACAACTGAAGAAATGCATGACCACCAAACCAACCCTACAAAGAGCACTGAAAGATATTCTAGATCAAGATTAAAATGACTACAATGCCCAGAACAACAACAGAAAGAAGCCATCAGGCAAGGCAAAAAATTAAAGACAAAAAGCAATGAACTAACAACAGGAAAATAACATGACAAAGATAAGCCAATATATATATCAGTTATACCCATCAATATAAATGACCTCAATTTACCAATTGGATGAAACAGATAGGAAGAATGAATCAAGGAACAAGATCCAACAGTGTGCTGTATACAAGAAACACACTTAATTCAAAAAGAAACTTATAGACTGAAAGTCAAAGGATAGAAAACTATGTACTCCATGCAACAGGAACACACAAAAAAAGCAAGGGTAGCTATTCTGTTTGCAGACAATGTGAACTTCAAATCAAAAATGATCAAAAGAGATCAAGAAAGTCATTAAATACTTGTTAGGGGAAGAATTCAAGAGCAAAAGATAAAAATCATAAATATATATGCACCAAATATGAGAGCAATGAACTATATAAGATAAATATTAATAGACATGAAAAACCAAATATGCAATAACAGAATTGTAACAGAAGACATAAATCACCCAATGTCACAAGGAGATAGATCAACTAGACAAAAAGTCAGCAAAGAAATAACAGAACTGAATCAAACATGTAAACAAATGGACTTAATAGATGCTCACACAGTGTTGCACCCAACAACATCAGAATACACATTCTTCTCAGCTGCACATGGGATGTTCTCTAAAATAGAACATAAATTAGCCCATAAAACATGCTTAAGTAAATGCAAAGGAACTGAAATAATCCCAGGCATATTATCCAACCATAATGCACTGAAATTGGAAAATAAATAACACCCTCCTGAACAACCAATGGGTCACAAATGAAACTAAGAAGAAATTCAACAGTATCTACAATCAAATGAAAATGCAGATACAACATACCAGAACCTATGGGTCACAATGAAAGCAGTCCTAAGAGGGAAACAAGCAGTCCTAAGCAGTGAATTCTCACATCAGAAAAACAGATGAGCATTAGTCAGAGCAATTAGACAAGAAAGAGAAATAAAAGTAATAAAGATAGACAAGAATGAAGTTAACGTATCACTATTTGTAGATCACATGATACTCTGCATAGAAGACCCCAAAAAGGCAACCAAAAGACTGCTACAGTTAATATGCAAATTCAGCAGTGTAACTGGATACAAAGTCAACACTCAAAAATCAATAGCATTCCTATACATAAACAACAAATTCACTGAGAGAAAAATTAGGGAAACAACACCTTTCACGATAGCATCCAAATAAATGAAATATTTAGGAATCAATCTAACAAAAGATGTAAAAGATGTGTATATTGAAAAATTACAGCACTCTGAAAAAAGAAGATTGAAGAAGATATCAGAAAATGGAAAGATAACCCTTGCTCATGGGTAGGAAGATCCAATATTGTGAAAATGGCCATAGTCCCAAAACTGTTCAACAGATTTAATGCACTTCCAAAAAAATTACCATTAGTGTACCTCACAGATTTAGAGAAAACATTCCTAAAATTCATTTGGAAGCAGAAGAGACCTAGAATAGCAAAGGCAATCCTGGGCAACAAAGGCAAGGAAGGAGGCATCACAATCCCTGACTTGAAATTATACTACAAAGCTACTGTGATAAAATCATCAGGGTACTAGGAAAAAAAAAAGAAAGAACAGACCTGAAAATTGGTGGAACAGATTAGAAGATGCAGACATATCTACAAAGACACTCATTCACATTATCTTTGACAAAGGAGTCAAACATGTTCACTAGAAGAAAGATAGCCTCTTTAATAAATAGTGCTGGAAAAACTGGCTTCCCACATGCTGAAGACTAAAACTAGAACCATGTCTATCACCGTGCACTAAACTAAACTCAAAATGGATCAAAGATACAAATACTAAAACAGAAACACTAAATCTACTGGAAGACAAGGTAAGTAGAAATCTTGAAGACATAAGGGTAGGCAAAGAGTTCATGAACAAAACACCTACTGCACTGGAAGTACTTCAAAGAATCAACAACTGGGATCCCATATTATTATAAAGTTTTTGCACACCAAAAGAAATCACCAACAGAGTAAAGAGAACCGACAGAATGGGAAAAAAATTTAGCCAACTGTCCATCAGACAAAGAACTTCTATCTAGAACATATAAAGAGCTGAAAAAAATCAGGCCCCCCAAATTCAAAGACCCAATCCAAAAATGGGCATCTGAGGTGAATACATACTTCCCAGATGAAGTGTCATGTTTTTATTTTTTTCATTTTAAAATAAAAAAATTCAAAGGTAATAAATCTATAATTGTGTAAAAGAAAAAAAAGGACCTATTTCTAGCTTCTACATACTGATATTCAATTTTCCCAGCATCCTTTATTGAAAAAACTGTCCTTTCTCCAATGCATGTTAAAGGAAGTTGCCTGTAGCTGCATGAGTTTACTTTTGGATACTTTCTTTTCCATTGGTCTATGCATAGTATCTGCCTTTATGCCAGAATCATGCTGTGTTATTACAGTTTTACAGTGCATTTTAAAGTCAGTGCAATGCTTCCTGACTTGTTCCTTTTGCTCAAGATTGCTTCAGTTGTTTGGATTTTCTTTTTTTAGCAGTTCCATATAAATTTTAGAATTGTTTTTCAATTCTATAAGAGTGTCATTGATATTTTAAAAGGGGTTACATTCCATCTGTATATTGCTTTGGGTAGTGTGGACATTTAAGCAATATGTAGCCTTGCAATTCATGAACACAGAAAGTCTTTACTTTTTTTGTCTCTCCTTTTTTTAATGTCTCTTCAAATTATTTCATCAATGTTTTATAATTGTCACTGCAAAAGTCTTTCAACACTTGGTTAAATGTATTGCCAGGTATTTTATTTTGCTTATTTATTTAGCTATTGTTGTAGTCAGGAGTTGCAAGGAGAACAATTACACACAGGACACAGAGTTTATACTATTTTATGATGGTCACCCAGGGTTAAATACAAGAAAGTGCAGGAAATCTGTCCACAACAATAAAAACCCAGAAAATCCAGCTGAGGGCCTGGATCCCACAGCAATATCCTGCATGAGTTCAGCTGAAAAGCTAGAGCCCATTGCAATACTTCCCACAATTCCAACTGAAGGTCTAGAGCCTGGGACAAGGATTCAAGCAAGTCTGTTTTACAGATTTGCGCTGGGAAGGCCCAAAGGCCAGCGGTGGAAGCTAGAAAGTCTATGCCAG
>RJWT010029507.1:0-14894 GCA_004365215.1 Cuniculus paca | reverse complement strand
TTCCAGGAATGATTTAGGGAGATTGCTTTCTTTTCAATTTCATTAAAGAGTTTAAGGAGTGTTCGCATTAAGTCTTCCTTGAATTTCTTGTAGAATTCAGCTGTGAATCCATCAGGACCTGGGCTTTTCTTGGTTGGTAAGGTTCTAATTACATTTTCAATTTCATTAACTCAAATTGGGTTACTAAGTAGTTTTATATCTTCTTGATCCATCTTTGGTAATTGATATGTTTCTAGAAATCTGTTCATTTCTTCTGTGTTATCAGTCCTATGAGAATAAAGATTTTCAAAATAGGTATTGATGATCTTCTGTATTTCCATAGAGTCTGTAGAGATTTCACCCTTTTCATTCCTTATTGCATGGATTTTTTTCTTTGCTTTTTTAATAAGACTGGCTAGGGGCTTATCAGTAAATGCAGTACAGTATATCCACAGAGCCTAAAGTGAAATATTACATGGGAATCTCTGTAGAAGCAGAAAATACTTTTGACAAAGTCCAACACATTCATTTTTTAAAAATAACTGCAGCAAATTGGAATACATGGTCTTATCTCAGCCTGATTAAAGTGATCTATGGCAAAACAAGAGCCAGCATCTTACCATGTGGACAAAAACTGAAAGCTTTCTCTCTAAAATCAGGAACATGAGAAAAATATTCATTGCCCACACTCTCATTCAATATAGTTCTGGAAATATGAGCCAGAGCAATTAGATAAAAGAAAGAAATAAAAATATAAAGGTAGGAAAGGAAGAACTAAATTTTCATTACTTGTGGATGACATGATTACCTATATACCAGATGTCAAAAACTCTACTGAATGACTTCTAGATTTAGAAATCAAATGCAGTAGCATAGCTGGAGAAAAAGCCAACACTCCAAAATCAATAGAATTCCTGCACATAGATAACAAATTCACTGAGAGAGAAATTAGGGAAAATACACCTTTCATAATAACACCCAAAAAAAAGAAATACACAGGAATCAGTCTAATGAAGGAAGTGAAGAAACCCTCTAAATTGAAAATTTCAGACTCTGAACAGGAGATTGAAGAGCATATCAGAAAATGAAGTGATATCCTTTGCTGTTGGGTAGGAAAAACCAGTATAGTGAAAATGAAGATACTTTTAAAATTGCTATACCGATTTAGTTCAATGGCAATCAAAATTTCAATACTGTATCTCACAGAATGAGAGAAACACTCCTAATATTCATTTGGAATCATAAGAGACCTAGAAAAACAAAGGCAATTTTTGGACAGCAATGGCAATGCTAGGGCATCACCATCCCAGATTTCAAATTACATTAAAAGCTGCTGTGATAAAGCCAGTATGATGTTGGCAAGAAAAACAAAACAAAACAAAACAAATCAAAACAATACAAAAACTGACATGAGGATCAATGGAACAAGTTAGAAGATTCAGAAACAACTCCAGACATACTGAGCCACCTTATCTTTGACAGAGGTGCCAAACACATTCACTGGAAGAAAGATAGCCTCTTCAAGAAATGGTGCTGGATAAGCTGGCTTCCCACATGCTGAAGATTAAAATTAGGCCCATACCTTTCAACATGCAGTAAACTAACATTGAAATAGATCAAAGACCTAAATATTAAAATGCAAACATCAAATCTGCTGAAATATAGAATATATAGAACACTGAAAGACATAGGTGTAGGCAATGACTTCATGAACAAAATCCAGATCAAACAGGAACAAGAACAAAGAATCAACAACTGCAATCTCATCTTAAATGAAAAGCTTTTCCACAGCAAAAGAAACCACCAACAGAGTGAAGGGACAACCCACAGCACGGGAAAAAACTTTTTGCCAGCTGTTCCTCAAAGTGTTACTGTATAGAATATATAAAGAACTCAAAAAAGTCAGATCCCCAAATTTCAAGACCTACTTCAAAAATGGGCCTCTTAGATGAACACAAGCTTCTCAGATGAAGAAGTGAAACAGCAAGTACATATATGAAAAAATGCTCAACATCACTTTTAATTCCAGTAAGGAAAATTAAAACAACACTGTGATTCCATCTCATCCCTGAAGAATGGCTATTATCAAGAAACCAACCAATACCAAATACTGGCAAAACTTTGAGGAAAAAGAAGTGCTTCTCCACTGTTGGTGGGAGTGTAGACTGTTGTAACCACTCTGGAAATCAGTATGGAGGTTCCTTAAAAATTGAAAATAGAGGTCCCATTTGACTCAACTATTTCCCTTTTTGATATCTTCCCAAAAGAAATAGAAGAATCATACAGCAGTGATATATGCACACCCATGCTTACAGTGGCACAGTTTGTAATAACCAAATCTTGGAAACAACTCAAATGCTCATCAACTAGTTAATAGACAAAGAAGATGTGTGGTTTTTTTATGTAGCGGAGTACTACTTTGCCATAAAGGATAGGCTTGATACACTTGTATGTAATTGGATGCATTCTCTTAAGTGAAATAAATTGGACACATATGTAAATACCAGATTGTTTCTCTGGTGTGAAAAACTTTAAGTGTAGATAAGGACAAAAGTGTATAATAGATACTGTGAAATAGGAAGAAAATATTCAAATGTGGAGTGGAAAAAGGGAGGAGAAGGGGGAAAGGAAAGAAGGGAAAAGTGAAAAAAATGAGAAAAGAGGGAAAAATATGGAAACAAAACTGTAAATAGGGAGAGGAGGAACAGTTGAGGGGAGGGTAGAGAAATGGGGAAAAAAAGAAACAAGTTATATCATGTACAGGTACAAACATTCCATGATGAATGTGATCACTATGTATATCGAAAATGTACCAATAAAATTTGACTGCTCAAAAGGAAAGAATTGAGATGGGGGAAAGTAGAAAAGTAGGAAGGGGGAAAATACATATATACAAGATAGCTAAGATAATTGAACTATTAATTCTATTAGTGAATTGAAAGGAACAGTTAGTGCTTATATTGTTTGATCAATTTTGCATTTCTATATATGGCAATCTGAGAAACTATTTGGAAGACAACAATAGGCAATATAATAACCATTGTTAATTTTCTATCATCTTGTTTTGACATTCTGTATCACTTTTATTGTTTTTTTATTCTCTTTAAAACCAAAAAATTAAAAACTAATTTAAAAAGATGCATTATGTACATGTACCATCTTCCCACGTGGAACATAAACATCATGTACTACACACATGTAATAATGTCAAGGACCATTCTGTATAATTGTTGGGGAAACATCTTTTCATAATTAAGTGATGATTAGGCATTGTCCAAGGCCTCGTGCCTTGCCAAAGCAACCTGGATATGGTATGTGGGAGCATAATTCGATATGCCTCTGCTCAGAGTTCAGACCTCATTTGTCCCGTGAAACTGTGATGCCCCTGGGTAAGAATGCATCAACCAAAGACATCTAGGTTCCTTGAGAACCCAATAGTAATAAAAATAGGGTTTCACCTTGGGAAAAGGACAAACTTCTTCTTAACCTGTCCTCTCTACCCACTCTCCACATCAACATAAGAATGTTCATTATCATAAAATCATAACTCGCCCTTTAAATCATCTGAAATTATTTTCATCAGCATCACTTGCATCCTCTGAGTCTTCTGATAGTCCCTCTGATTATTGTACATGCCCAATAAATGGTGGCTAGTTCAAAGTGTATTTGTCTCTGCCCATCCTGAGGGATAGACCTTTCAACCCTCTCACTGTGCATTCTTAAATTTGTCTCTGATTCTTATTTCATCCTTTCACTGTATCTCTCACACAGGGAAGTTGGGGATCTTGACCAGGACCCTGATATACTAATAAACTAAAATAAAAAAACTAATTATTGTAATGTGTTTACTAAATCTTGTCATTGCATTATTCTTTCAATGTTCATTTCTTCATTTTTTCCTTTTGTTTAGTCTCCCATATAGATGTATTTTTTCTCTTTGGGCTTCTTGGTGCTGGTGGGCTCCTTGTATCTGTGTAGGATTTCCTTAATTATTTTCTGTAGTGCTTGTTTAATGGTCATGTATTGGTTTAGGATTTCTTACCCATGGAACCTTTATTTCTTCATCTCTTTTAAATGCTTATTTTGCAGGATTAAAGGCCTACCTTGAAAATTGTCTTATCTTAGGGCTTGAAAAACTTTGCTCCAAACTCTCCTTGTCTTTAGGTTTTGTATTTGTCTTAGTTATTCTCTCATCACTAGAAAAAAAATCCCTGACACTAACAAGGTAAAGAAGGAAATGTTTATTTTGCATCAGAGTATGTAAATGTTTCAGTCCATGGTTGATTGGTTCCAAGCCAGGGTGACATGGCAGAGGGGAAACAGCTCATGTCATGACAACAGGAAATAGAGAGAGAAAGATCAAGGGAAGAGGAAAAGACATGGTCCCTTCTGGACCACTCGCTTAGTAAGCAAAGTCCTCCAACCAGGCTTCAACTCCAAACATCACATTTAGCTATAAATTCATCACTGATGAGGGTCATATTTCCTAATATCACATTTAGCTATAAACTAATCCACCAGTGAGTATCAGACACTCATGATTCAAGCACTTCTCAGAAGTGAATGAGGCTTTGGAGGAACATTTATATAAAAACCATAGCATTTTATTCCTGGCCCCCAAAAGACTCATGCACATTCCTTTATGCAAAATCCATTTAGTCCATCTTTAAGAGTTGCCAAAGTCAAAACAGTTTCAGCATTGCTGAAATGTCCATGTCCAAAGTCTCTTCTTAGATTTATGGCAAACTCTTTGCTGTGAGCCTCTGTACAAATGAAAAGAAAGTTTAAAACACTGCTGACATACAAAGGTGCAGGGTAAGTATTCTGATTCCAAAAGGTAAAATAGAGGATAGAAAAAAATGGAACCAAAGCAAGACCAAAATCCAAAAAAGCAATTAAATCTCATGGTAGGGCAATTTGTGGCAAGGCGTGAACTCAAAAGGCTTTGGGTGGCCCTGCCTCTATGGCACTGCAGTGTTTGCAGCCCCCTGCCTCTCTCTTGAGTTTGCTTTGCTCACTCCTTGTGACTTTGCTCAGATGTTTCACTTTCCTGGCTTTTCCAATATCCTGGAGTCTGCACTGCTCTTTTGACTTCATCCTCACAGCTTTATGCACAGCCCCCTCAGGGACATAATACCTGGCCTTCCAGGACTTTATCTAAAATATGTGTGAAAGACTTCCTGACCACAACTCTTGCATCCTTTATACATGTGAAAGCTATGCCATGTAACTGATGCCATGTTCTGCTGTCAGCTGGAGCAGTAATTGAGGCCTTTTGCATCTTCCTGGCTCTTACAAAGCCCTCCAAGTGACTGGATGGCTGAGCACAGTGAATTGAATTCTGGGGAATCAATTCCTACTCCACAGGCTAAGCCATTCTGGAGCATGGTGACCTGGGGACTCTCTTTTCAAAACAAAGTCCTCCACCTTTGCAATTTTGAGCCTGCAAAGGATGGAGTCCTGCTTGTTCTTATCATACCTCAGGCAATCTTTTCTATTATCCTGTTAAAAAATATTTGGCTTTTAAATGCTAATGTTTTCAGCAGCCAGATTATCCTCTGCACTATCTTTCCAGGCCACAACTTTACTAGAGCTTTCCTTGTGGGAAAACTCAAAACATTTTAAATCATTCTGCTGGGTCATTTGCTCTTGATTCTCAAGGTAGTGCTGACTAAAATTTCCCAACATTATCCATGTCACATCCTCAACATTAGACCACCTTCAAATTCCTTTCCTTAGGTTAATTAGTCTACTCTGCTGAATCTCTGTCTTCTGCCAAGTCTCTGTACATGGACAAAATGCAGACAGATATTCTGCCAGAACTTAACACACATGCCTAGGAGTGCAACTGCCAATGTTATCCCTTTTTCCAACTGAAACCTCTTCAGCCTGGTCTTTACCAGCCACATTATTGTCAACATGCTAGTCCTCTGAGCTCCAACCAGTATCCCCATTAGGCTCTCTTTAGAGCATTTTAAAGAAAAAATTTAAAACATAGAAAAAGATAAATGGGTTCAAAGATTTCCTCCATGTTGTGGTATTTCAGTGATGAGTCCCTTTTTGGGACTTGTGTTAATGTAGTTCCCCTGATATGAAAGAGTAGTAGTGAATCACAACTAGAGTTTCTGTAATTCAACAAGTATTTTTTGTTGTGTGAATGCAGAGTCCTGCCCACCTTTGCCACTGGACAGAGTCAGTCAATGATGCATAGTGTGTGTCAGGGCCATAATTGCTCCAGTTTTCCTTAGAGTTTTGTCTATCCTCAGCTATCTTTGTGGCCCATAGTCTTGTAAGATACCTTGCTTGCTTCAGAAGCCCCTATATCCATACACCATAGCATTTGGCAAACATCCAAGCCAAATGCAGGAATCTATCTGTATATATCCCTTATCATGTTGGTAAATGAAAAAATCAAACAGATCACTGAGTTCTGTCATGGAAGTAGACAATGAGCGGACAAAGTAGTCCTCTAGACTTACTCCAAGCATATTCAGCCTTAGCTCTCTAAAAACCACAAGCACACAATCACTGTGCCCCAACATCTTCAGCTAACCATGGCTTAAATTTCTATGAGTAATCTATAACCAGCATTGCTACTATCAGCTTGTTTCTTATGACCATCTTCCACCTAATCACTGCAGTAGGAGGACCCCAGAAATCTTAAAGTGTGTTTGTTCTGTGACTTTTGATTCTGGAAGTAGCTCAATCTTAATCAATAAACTCTCAAAAATGCCTCCTGATTATATCACTCCTTAATATTGTGGAAGCTAAAGTGAATTTCTTCTCCAATACTAGCCTACCATGCTGAGTTACTTTCAGATTAAAGCCATGCACTATATTTGAAGCTTGTAGTAAGTGTGGGCTCTTCTTTAGGCTCATTAGGCTGGAGTGCTGTTTATCATTGGGGTTGCTGAACCTCTCAGCACCTACCTTGTGTTTTCAGAGACAGATTTCCTTCTCTAGGAGCCAGTGGTAACATTCTAAACTGCTTCATTCATTCCTCTGCATTATCTTCATTTTCTCCAATTTGTCTCTGATTTCTAGCTTTCCTCTTTTCTTCTTGAATCCTACAGCTCTTTTTCTGCTTCATTTCACTGTGTTGTTTGCCAGTTATCTGTTTCATGACCTGGAAAGGTTATGATTTACTACTAGATTTTATTCTGCATTTTCCTTCCTCCTTTGGTGAAGTCTATAATTATTTATATTAATAAAAATTCCTAAAGAATAAAGTTTCTTTTTAAGAATGGAAATTGTAGAATTTTTTTTCTCAACAATTTCAATGTTGTAAGTACATTGTTCAGGCAGCTGTCAAATATTTTCCTATAAATTGCAAGAGAACTCAACAGTATTTTTCCTTAAGCTATGTGCTATGTGAAAAACCATAATTGTATTTATGATACTTAATAGGAAATTTAGTCATTCATATTGCAAAATATGGAAATAACAAAAGTGAAATAAAAACTATAACATATTTATTGGGTATTCATAGTTTAAGAAAAACAGGGCTTCAAAAATATTAGCGCTAGAAGGTGACTGGTAAAATGGTGGAGTGGTGGCTGACAATAACACAAACTCTCTGAAATTCAGAATCCAGACTCAGGAAAACAAAAACAGAGAAAACAGAGAGATAAGCAGTTCCCTCAGAATCAGAAGTAATTTGACCAAAAAAAGTATTATTACTAAAAGACACAGAAAAATGAAACAAACAGAATATAATGTAGACAACTGAAAGGAAAATCTGCACGTTCTTCGTGAATTGCAGAGCTGCAAAGAGCTCACAATAGCTTTCTACATAAAGTAAAAGGGAAATTTTTTCCTCCTGGAGAAACACTTAAGTAGAACAGACTGTATAGGGAGTAGGTGTGATCCACAAGGAGAGCACAGACCCCTGCTCTCATGGTCCTTTTATAGGCAATAACTGTACAGAGGGTTCACCTCTCAAGAGAAACTATTTTTTTTATTTTAAAGAGAATAGAACAAAAGAAAAGAAAACAAAACAAGACAAAACAAAACAGGAGAAAACAGAATAGAGTCAAACATAATACAGCATTTCAAAACAGAACACTACAAACTATACAGGTTTTCAAAGCATGACAACAGGAGATTAACAATGGTTACCCTAGTGTCTCTTGCTTTCTTCAAAATGGTTGTTCATACATTTACAGACAATAATCTCAAACAAAACAAAGTAATATAAAACCAGATAAAAGAGAATAGCATTACAGGCCTTCAAATCAGACAATAAGAAAACAGCAATGGCTACCTTAATGTCTCATTTTTCAAAAGAGCTGTTCCTATCTTCTCACATATTGCAATCAAATAGTAGGAAAGGGGCTTAAACCAATCAAATCAAAGAATAAAAGCACCATTAGACTTCAGAACCATTTCTCCATATTCATCAGGAATTTTGTATCTTATTGAGTCTTTCAGTTTCTTACAATAGGGAGATGATGCAGTGTTTACACATGTGTGTTTGGTTTATTTCACTGACGAGTATGGTCTCAAGTCGCATCCATTTACCTGTAAAAGCCTTAATGTGATCTTTTTTTTATAGCTGACTAGTACTCCACTTTATAAAAGTGCCACATCTTCTTTATCTATTCCTCAACTGATGGGCAATTTGGTTGTTTCCAAGATTTGGCTATCACAAATTGTGCTGCTATAAACATGGGTGCACATACATCACTGTGGTAAGATGATTTCACTTCTTCTGGGAATATGCCCAGAAGTGGAATAGCTGGGTCAAATGGGACTTCCAGTCCTAGCTTTTTGAGAAACCTCCAGACTGACCTCCACAGTGGTTCCACCAGTCTGTACTCCCACCAAGAGTGGAGAAGGGTTCCTTTTTCCCCACAGCCTCTCCAGCATTTATTGCTGGTGGTTTTCTTGATCTTAGCCATTCTTTCTGGAGTGAGATGAAATCTCAGAGTTGTTTCAATTTGCATTTCTCTAATGACCAATAATACTTAAAATTTTTTCATGAATTTACTTGCCATTCATATTTGTTCAGCTGAGAAGTGTGTTTTCATCTCAGATGACCATTTCTGGATTGGGTCTTTGAATTTCAAGGACCTGAAATTTTTTAATTCTTTATATGTTCCAGATAGAAGACCTTTGTCTGAAGGGCAGTTGACTAAAATTTTTTCCCAATTTTTGAGTTTTTTTTTCACTCTGTTGGAGATTTCTTTTGACTTGCAAAAACTTTTTAACAAGACAAGATCCCAATTGTTGATTCTGGGAAGTGTTTCCCGTGCAGTTTGACTTTTCTTCATGAATTCTCCACCTACCCCTGTGTATTCAAGATTTCTACATACTTTGTTTTCCAGCAGATTTACTGTTTCTGCTTTAATATTTAGATCTTTGATCCATTTTGACTTTAGTTTGGTGTATGGTGATAGGGTTGGGTCTAATTTTAGTTTTTGGCATATAGAAAGCCAGTGTTTCCAGCATTATTTATTAAAGAGGCTATCTTTCTTCCAGTGAACATGTTTGGCCCCTTTTTCAAAGATAAGGTGGCTGAGTGTGTTTGTACTTGGGGTTGTATCTTCTAATCTATTCCATTGATCCTCAGGTCTGTTTTGATTCCAGTACCATGTTGATTTGATTACAGTAGCTTTGTAGTATAATTTGAAATCTGGGATTGTGATGCCTCCTGTCCTGCCCTTGCTGCCCAGAACTGCCTTTGAGATTCTAGGTCTTTTGTTCTTCCAGATGAATTTTAAGAATGATTTCTCTAGATCTGTGAGGTATGCTAATGGTATTTGGATGGAAATTGCATTAAATCTGTAAAACAATTTTGGGAGAGTGGCCATTTTCATATTTGTTCTTCCTATCCATGAGCATGGAATGTCTTTCCATTTTCTGAGATCCTCTTCAATTTCTTTTTTCAGAGTACTGTAATTTTCATTGAATAGATCTTTTGCTTCCTTTGTTAGGTTGATTCCTAAGTAATTCATTTTTTTGGATGCTATTGTAAAGGGTGTGGTTTCTCCTATTTCTCTCTCAGCACATTTATTGTTTGTGTACAGGAATGTGACTGATTTCTGAGTATTGACTTTGAATCCAGCTACATTACTGAATTTGGTTATGATATCCAGAAGTCTTTCTATGGAGTTTTGTGGGTCTCCTATGTAGAGCATCATGTCATCTGCAAATAGTGATGATTTGACTTCTTCCTTTGCTATTCTTATTCCTTTTATTTAAGAGAAATTGTTTTCCTGTAGCCTAGAATACTGTGATTTGAAGAATAGCTAACCAACCAGTTAGAAGAAAAATAAAGAACTCCAACCTGATATAACTAAAGGGAGAAAAACCCTGAGAAAGAATGAATAAGTTCACAACCCATAGGCACAAAATACTGAAAGACTGAGACCTTATGACTAAACACCACTTTATCTCTCACTACTTTGTCTCATAACCAACAAAGGTCTATTTAACATAGTTCATTTAACTAATATACATCACGTTCAGGTTCAAAAAAGTTACAAGACATCCTAAAAGGAAAGAAAAAGTTTTAAGAAACAGAATAAGTATGGTATGCAAGGTAATGTAAGATAGAAGCACAAATTTAAAATAACTACAGTTAATATACAATGGTCACTAATGAAAAAATACACAGCATACTAGAATAAATGGCTAATATAAGCAAAGTTGGAAATTCTAACAAAGAATCAAAAGGAAATGTTAGTTGATAATTCTTTGTGCACACAAATCTGCCAAGTCATTATGGCGGAGCTCCAACATGGTGAGGTGATCACAAAAAGACACCTTATCAGACTTCTTTCCTTCTCCCAAACCTAAAATGAAGTTTTTGCCTCTCCTTCCCATGTGTGCCAAAGGCCCCCCACTCACTAGATAAAATGTCACTCCTGCTTTACTATCACCAACTGGTTTAGCAACACCCCAGCATTCCTTTGTTAGAGCAGAGAACCCCTGCACCTCTTTGTAGCACCCCCTGGCACTCCTGTGCCCTTATTAAAGGCCTTTCTATACTTTACTCCTTTCTTATATTTTCCATGCTGCCTTAGGTTGACTGCCAAAAATACTCATAATTAGTGATGGATATTTTATTTAGGCTAATTCAATCATCCCATGTTACTCCATGTTGTGTGTAAGTATAGTATTATATCATTTTACACACAATAAATATATACAATATTGTGTCAATATTCAAGAAAATTTTTGAAAGTGTGAATTGTGTGCTAAAGATCAAAAATACTAAAACAGGAATTAATAGCCTTTGATGAGCTCATCAAAAGACTGGATTTAACTAACAAAAGAATTTTAGAACATCCCCAAGCAACCAGAGACCTTTGCAACATCCCTGGGGTCTTGTCTGGGCCCTGCCCAGTGACATCAAACAGAGGCAAGCCTCAGTAGTGAGCCTGGCATGAGCTGAAGGTGCACACAGTGAACTCTACTTAGCTGCACAGCCTCAGGACCTGGCATACAACCTTGCAGGGTACCACCTTGCAACCTAAAGCAGCTGGGGAGCCTTGGCATACAAAGTGGGGTATGCTGAAGGTTCACCCAGCATACTCTCCACTCTTAGGGAACCTTCAAGGGGCCCTAGGGATCCAGTAAGACCTGCTGAATGACCCACTCTCAACTGGGGTAACTCCCTGCAATACAGACAGATATCCTCAACCCAGGAAACAACTGACACTTTGCAGTTGGGTGCCACAAAGGAATGCAGGAAAATGACAAAACAAAAGAGCAAATTGCAATCTCAAACCTCCACCCCAACCCAAAAAAAAACCTAAGAGATATAGACATAGAAGAACGTATAAGGCATACACCTGAAATTTCTGAAATGATAGCAACTGAAGTAAAGAAACAGCTCCATGAAGCTGTAAAGAAAACTCAAATTAGAAATAATCTCCCAGGTAAAACAAGAAATGATAAACATAATGAAAGAAATGCTGACCACATCTAAAGAAGTTATAGTTAAAAAAATAGAGAAGCACAGCAAAGTGATAGAAACCTTGAGTGAACAGTACAAGAAAGAATTAAAATGCATGAAACACATTCAAAGAGATATCCAGGAAATCAAAAATTCCACTTAAAGCTGGCAAAGCCACCTCACTGAATGTGAAGATAGACTTTCAGATCTCAAAGACAAGACTGCAGTTAGTGAACAAGAAAGGAAAGATCCTTTAAAAAGGACAACAAATCAGGAAATAACAATTCAACAGATGCAAGATGTGCAAAGAAAAGCAATATAAGAGTGCTGGTGTAAATGAAAAAGAAGACAACACAAAAGATACAAAAAAATGTTTTTACTGAACTAATAGCCAAAAATTTTCCAAAAAAGGGAAAGGAAACTGACATACACATAAGTGAAGCATATAGAACTCCAATTAGTAATAACCAAAACAAATCAACACCCATGTATATGGTAATCAACTTTCCAGAAATTTAAAATAAGGACAGAATATTAAAAGCTGTCAGAGAAAAGAAGCAAATCACCTATAAAAAAAGCCCCTCAGAATCACAGCAGATTTCCCAACATGAATAATGAAGTCAAGAAGAGCATGGGGTGAAGTATTTCAAACCCTAAAGGGAAATGACTTCCAACCATGATTGAGGTTTCCCTCAAAACTATCCTTCAAAATTGATGGAGAAATTAGATACTTCCATGATAAAGAGCAAGTGAAGAACTTCATGACCACCAAAACAACCCTGCAAAGAATACTGAAAGATATTCTTGATAGACAAAAAATAGCTATGACTTGAAGAACACCAAGAGAAAGAAAACCACCAAGCAGGGTGAACAATTAAAGAGAATTAAAAGGTAAAGAGAAAACAGCATAAAGATAACATGACAAAAATAAGCATATATATATATATATATATATATATATATATATATATATATCAGTTATAACCACTAATGTTAATTGCATCAATTCACCAATTAAAAGAAACAGACTGGCAGAACTGATCAAGAAGCAACATCCAACCATATATTGTGTACAAGAAACCCATCTAACCCAAAAGCAAATTCATGGACTGAAAGTCAAAGGATGGAAAACAATAATTCATGCAACGGAAAAACAAAAAAGCAGGGATAGTTGTTCTGTTTGCAGACAATGTGAACTTCAAACCAAAAATGATCATAAGAGATAAAGAAGTACACTGCATACTGGTTAGGGGAAAAGTGTAAGAGGAAGAAATAACAATTTTAAGTATATATGCACCAAATATGGGAGCATTGAATGATATAAAATATTAATGGAAATGAAAAATCAAATAAGCAATAACACAACTATAACAGGAAACATTTACATCCCCTTGACAAAAAGAGACAGAGCAAAGACAGAAAATTACCAAAGAAATAGCAGAGCTGAATTGAAACTGTGAGCAATTGGACTCGGTAGACTTATACAGAGCATTCCTAGAAAGACATCAGAATACACATTCTTCTCAGCCTCACATGGGACATTCTCTGAAATAGACCATACACTAGCCCATAGAACATGATTTAGTAAATGAAAAAGGAATCAAAGTTATTCCATGCATATTATCTGAGAATAGTGCACTGAAATTGGAAATAAATGGCAAAAACCTGCAAAACATATATAAACATATGGAAATTAAATAACACACTCCTGAGCAGAAAATGGGTCACAGAGGAAATTAAAGAAGGAATTAAACAATACCTATAAGCAAACAAAAATACAAATACAACTTACCTGAAACTGTAGGATGCAATGAAAATGGCCCTCAGAGGCAAATTCATTGTGGTGGATTCCCACATCAGGAAAATGGAATAAGCAACCTGATGCTACACCTCAAACATCTAGAAAAAGAAGACTAAGTCAAGCCCAAACCAAAAGAAAGGAGGAAATTATCAGTATCATAGCAGAAATTAATGCAATTGAGACTAAGAACACAATACAAGGAATCAACGAATCAAAGAGTGGGCTCTTTGAAAGAATAAAATTGATAAACTCCTAGGAAACTTTATCTAAAAAAGGAAAAAAACCCTCAAATTCACGCAATAAGGAATGAAAAGGATGAAATCACTGTAGAGCTTGTGGAAATACAGATCATCAATATCTTCTTCCAAAACCTTTACTCTCACAGGTTTGATAACAGAAGAAAAAGATGGATTCCTAGAAACACGTGAATTACCAAAGCTGGATCAAGAAGATGTAAAACTGCAGAATAAGCCAATTTCACTTAAGAAAATTGAAAATGTTATAAGAAACTTACCAACAAAGAAAAGCCCAGGTCATGATGGATTCACTGCTGAATTGGACAAGAAATTCAAGGAAAACTTAATGCCAACACTCCTCAAACTCTTCAATGAAATTAAAAGGGAAGCAAGTCTGCCTAACATATACCTGGAAGCAGGTAGCACCCTAATACCAAAACAAAAGAAACACTCAACCTAAAATGAGAACTACAGGTAAATCTCCCCCAATGAACATAGACGCAAAAATCTGTAATAAAATACTGGCAAATACAATGCAGCAAGTCATCAAGAAAATTATACATCACAATCAAGTGGGATTCATCCCATAAATGCAGGGATGGTTCAACATATACAAATCAATGAATGTAATACACCAGATCAACAAAGCCAAAGATAAGAATCACATGATCATTTCAACAGATGCAAAAAAACTTTTCATGAAGTCCAACACTCATTCATGATAATGACCCTAATGAAATTTGGAATAAGTTGTCTTCATGTCTACCTGATAAAAGCCACCTATGACAAGCCAACAGCCAGCATCACATTAAATGTTCAAAAACTGGAAGCTTTCACTCTAAAATCAGGAACAAGACAAGGATATTTGCTATCATCACACTCCTATTCAATATAGTGCAGGAAACATTAGCCAGAGCAATTAGACAAGAGACAGAAAAAAAGGGGACCTGTGCCAATATCACCATCAGCCCAGGAC
>RJWT010029506.1:0-14900 GCA_004365215.1 Cuniculus paca | reverse complement strand
GGTCAGAATAGGGGCATGTTTTTCCCCACTTTTGTGTGATTGACTCTTGCTGCTTGCAGCCACCATGAATGGCTGCCCCCCAGCCATGCCACCCTGACGTGGAGCCAGCTGAGAATGGACTGAAACCCCCAGAAACTATAAGAAATAAACCTCTTCTTCCTTCACTTTAGGGGTCAGGTATTTTGTCTCAACAATGAGAGAAAAGTAACCAAGACAGAATTTGGTACCAGTGGAGTGCGGTCATTGCTGTCACTGTACCTGACTATGTGGTTCAAGAGCCTCTGTGAATGGCTTGTGGGAAGAGTTTGGAAAGGTTCAGAGATGTCGCCTGTATGCATAGAGCTGGAGCAGCTTAGGCTGTTCTGTAGGGGAGATTCTGGTCAGAGCACAGGAGAACAGAAGGCTGATAGAAAGCTTACTGGTAAAGACCAGGCTTGGGAGTTTCTCCTGTAAAGAAGGACTGCATTGGGTGTTGGACTCCACACAATGTGTGTTATGGCTTGGCAGAAAGTTTGTCTGCATTTTCCTCGTGTCCAGAGACTTTGCCTAAAACTGAGATTAAGAGCGGTGGCCTGATTAATCTGGCAAAAGAAATTTCAAGGCAGTCGAAAACTGAAGCAGTGGCATGGTTATCACTGGGGGCTTTTAGCCAGATTTATGTTGGAAATCAAAAGCAAAGAGCCCAGCATGGTGATTTAAAATGTTATGAGTTTGGTCGGAAAGCTGTGGACTGTAAAGATAGAACTGAAACCTGGATTGCTGAGAAGGAATAAAGAAATACAAAAGATGGCTTGGAGACATCCTGGGAAGCCACAGGTCTCCACCCTTTGCAGCCTCAAAGATACAAAAGTGAAAGACTTTGCCCCAGGGAGAAAGCTGTAGAGCGCCACATTCCAGAATGGCGACAGAGACCAAATGAGGTTCCAGAATTGCCATGGAGGTCTCATGAGGTTCCAGAATGGCAGCAACACAGAGAATCTGTTCCTCGCAATCAGGTTCAGAGTGCCCAGCAATACAGGCACTCTATCTCTATGGCCAAGAAAGAGGAAAATCTGGCTGCTTCTCCAGCTGGCAGTGGACCTTGGCAGCATCTATGCTGTGCTGGTTTTAGGTGCATGGAGAGTGCATGCATTCTGAGGTTTAAAAGGCTTCCACCCCAATTTCAGAGGGCCTAGGAGGCCAAGCAGTGTGCCTCTGAGAGGGGAGTGTGTGAGGCTGTGAGTGTGAAGTCAAAGTGGAGACCCCAGAAGTTTAAAAAACCCAGGAGCATGGATCATATAAGGAAAGCTGCAAAGATTGAGCAGAGTGGGCCCAAGAGAGAAGTTGTGGGAATTAAAACCCCTAAAAGTGCTGTAGGAATGGAGCTGCACAAGCCCTTTGGAGCTAACAGTTTGCCACAGATTGCTTCAGATGCTGGACAGACAGCTCCAGGACTTAACATTTGCCCTGTGGATTTTGGACTTACTTTGGTTCCAATGCTTTGTTTTCCCCTGTTTGTAACTTTTGGAATGGTAATGTCTGTCTTGTGCCATTGCATGTTGGAAGTGTTTAACTTTGTTTTCATTTATACAGGGCTTTGCAGCTAAGAGTTTGCCTTAGATCTTGGAGGAGACTTGGGACTTGAACTTTTCAGCAATGCTGAAACTGTTAGAACTTTGACAACTTCTGGTGATGAACTAAAAGCCTTTTGTATAAGGGATGTACATGAGTCTTTGGGGGGCCAGGGGTGGAATGTTATGGTTTGTAGGTGCCCCCCCAAGCCTCATGTAATCTTAGAAGCGGCTGAATCTAACGTTTGTGATTGACTCCTTATCTATTGCTGGGGTTGGCGGTGTGAGTTCTGTACCCACCCAGGGGTGGAGCCAACATACAATGTAAGGTCGGAATGGGGACTTTTTCGCCCCCTCTTTTGCATGGTTGACTCTTGCTGCTTGCAGCTGCCATGAATGGCTGCCCCTCAGCCATGCCACCCTGCCTTGGAGTCAGCTGAGTATGGACTGAAACCCCCAGAAACTATAAGAAATAAACCTCTCCTTCCTTCACTTTGGGCATCAGGTATTTTGTCTCAACAATGAGAGAAAAGTAACCAAGACACTGAAAGATTTGTAATTTTAATATGCATAGTCTGAATTTGTGTTAACTTATGAATATGATAAGTGTTTAAGATATCCAAACTCTTTCCCATGAATTCTGAGTCCCATATATGACAGGAAACAGATATCTTTCATGTTAGCATATAGTACACATACAAAACACTAAAAGTGATGTTAAACTGAACCTGGACCTAAGTGATTCTGACTTTTAAAGAATCATGCAATCATTCATTCTCAATCTAACACACACAGCCACATAGACACACACGCATGCACACAAACAGTAAAATGTCTATTGGAATCCAAGAAAATTAAGACAATTATTTGAATCCAGAATGCAACAATGAATCTACAACCAAATTTTAATGCTTTATTTAATTAAAAAGAGACATTCTTTGTGACAGACTTGATTTGTGGTGTAAGTCTTTTGTATCTTTTAATTTGAATATCTGGATAGTCATCAGTGGGCATGCCTGTCTCAATAATAATTACTCAGGTTTGGCTAGGCTTGTCAAATCATATGCTGAAAAGCCTGAGGAGTTTACGTATTTGCTGATGCTATCTAGTCTATCTGATTCATTTTGTTATTGAATGCCCTTTCTGATAGATAAAAGTATAGCTAGCCTGTTAGTTAAGTGCAAGTTGATAGTAAAAGATAAATAACAGATGAGCAGTCTCTACCAACACCTCAGCATGGCGTTTAACAACTGCCAAAAGTACCGTATAATCTTCTGGAAGGTTTAATCATTCCCCATTGCACTTTTCAAAAGGAAAGAATAGTTATTAATCCTGGTGTTCACACAAAATTTTCACAGTAGATCTTCATTGAATAAGTAGTGTTAGTGCTATTTCTTATAAGATTTTGGTTTTATATAACATGTAACTGTTAGATGTTAAAGAAAAAGCAATGTTCCAGCAAAAAAGAAAAATTGTGGTTAGTAAAGAAAACCATACTTAGTCTGCATGAAATTGTACATTTAATTGGTGGTTTGAGAAAAGAGAAAATAGAAATGTCTTTCTTGAGATCATGGAGTTTCCCTTTTTTATGCAGTGAGGGATTTTTCCACCTTTTTTTTTCCTTCTAAAAGAAAATTCTTATGATAGTTCAATTAATCATGTTTTATTTTTCTTAAGTATGTTATTTGTCAAATGTGTGGGAGAAATTAGCTACATAAAGGAAATGCAGAGACTGAATAATGGATTTTTTTATTTAGTATTACCTTTGTAGAATTCTATTCAAAATGAAACAAATATTTACCTATGTAATATGTAAAATCAGTGGCTCCAAAGCACTTTAACTTTTTTATTTATTTGTGTTTTAAAATGAATACATTTATCCTATTTCCAAGGAGATATGAATTAGCATTATATTTTTGTATTTAGACTATAAAATGAAAATAGAATAATTAAAAGTTGGTAAAGGGAAATAGAAATAGTCATTCTGTAATTCTAACCTCATAATTTTCTGAAAAAAGACAAAAAGAAATTAAATTAATGAAATAATTTATTGTTATTTTAAACAAAAAAGATGAAAAATTTTGATACTATTAGGAATCAATTTTTTTCTAGAAATGAATTCTAAAAGGATTATATAATACAAATATCTACATAAAATGACATTAAACAATGTAAAAATTGAACTTAATGGTCATTTTGTATTCAACCCAAGATGATATCCTCAGGAATTAATATGAAACTAAAAAAACATACTTCAACAAAAAACTCAACCTGATGAGTCTCAAAATATGACTATATTTCAATCTAACTTGAGGAGACAAGGAATACAAAGCAGAAAAGACATTGCAATTACCATGTCCAACTATCTTTTTAAACATCATTTATCCTAGCTACAAAACTGATGGAAATTCAATATCAAACATTTCAAAGCTGGGCAACATTGGGATTGTGTGTCATCTGTGTGACCAGATGGAGATTTCCTGCAGTGAGTACCTGGGATGATTGTGGACCTAATTCTTTTTTTTCAATCAACAAATTCCATCCTCAAATATCTTAGACATTTCTGGAAGAGATTCTATAATTCTCTTTTGTTGTTTATTATGAACATTTTAAATATATTATAAAACTGGATAGCATTAATCCTCCAATTCTAGTATGAATCAACATATAGCCAACATTGTTACCTAAAATCAGATCTACCCCCAGGTTTTGAAAACCTCCAATATTATATTTCATACATGATTATTTCACTTTATACTCCTTAAAAGTAAGAACTATTTTTTAAAAAAACCTATGAAATCATTGCAGCTAAAAATATAGTTGTCAGTAATTTCTTCAATAG
This sequence comes from Cuniculus paca, assembly GCA_004365215.1. Taxonomy (NCBI): domain Eukaryota; kingdom Metazoa; phylum Chordata; class Mammalia; order Rodentia; family Cuniculidae; genus Cuniculus; species Cuniculus paca. The sequence continues at coordinate 10,508 of RJWT010029506.1, read as the reverse complement.
TTTCCCTCCAGAATCACCATAACTGATTTCTTCCCTTCCCCATTCACATCAGTCTTCTGTCAAATGGTAAGGAATCTTCTACTTTTTTTGTATCTGGAATGGCCTAGTCTGCTTGGCCAATAGATTATAGAAGAAATTATGGTCTAGCAATTTCAGATCTGAATTTTAAGAGAACTAAAACTGTCTACTTCTCTTGTGAGGACTGAGTCTCCATATAAATCATCTCATTACTCTGCTGAGGAGACCATGGAAGACAGTGCGCGTGTGTGTGTGTGTGTGTGTGTGTGTATTTATATACATGGTCCTGAAATCTCAGATTTTTCAGACAAGCTCAGTCACACACTAAATATCATTAAGTCCAGTTAACATTGTGTGGAGCAGAAGTGTTGCCAACCATACTCTGCCTAAATTTCAAGTCTTTAGAGTCACTCAGTTTTGACTTATTTTCTTATAAAGAGTAGAAAACTAAAGCAATTACTTAATTGTAATATCCAGTCAATTCTCAACTTTCTCAAATTCATTCATAAATGCTTTGGTCATAGTTGGTTATTTGAATCAGGATATAAACAAGTGACCCTAGAAAGTTAAACAATAATGAAAATACATGCATATAGACGTTTCCCATTTTATTACTAATTATATAGAAATTATCTGATGTGATACACTACACATTACATACAGGTGATTTGGGCAAGGATTACAATCCTCATCACACACATCTAGAGAAATTGATAACTTACTAAAAAAAATCATATCTGGAATCCAAACTCAGATCTTCATATTTACAGACTGGTATTCTTTCCTCTATTATAAACTTTGTTGAGATTTCTATTACTATGCCTGACTCTGCAAAGACTTGTTATTAGCAGAACAGGAAGAAAAGAAATATTTCTCCACTCCTAATCCTTGTATCCTGAGAGGCATTTATGTCTGAACTATGTCCTGTCCTCTCTGGCTTTAGGGTTCAAGGCTACTTTTGTATTTATACTGAGACCTCATAATTCCAAAAAGCAGGCTGTATTTTTTGTATTTATACTGAGACCTCATAATTCCAAAAGCAGGCTGAATTTTTTTGATGAGCAAAAGTCACATGGTGATTTGATGATCATATAATATATACATAACCATGCAAAGATGAAAAGATATTGTACTAGAACATACCAAGTACTACCCATTCATTATTAAAGCACACACTACTATAGATACCAAACTGGAATAATTCTGAAGTTATAGATATATTGGAATATAACAGATAAACTAAATTTTAAACCAAGTTCCAGAAAAACTTTGATTAAATAATTATTTAATGTAGAATTCAATAATGCCCTAAAGCTAAAGTTAACTTCAAGTAAACAAACCTCTTATAGAGTTATTTAAATTGGCTGTCAAAGCATGGTAGAAGGGTTTGCATTATGGATCAAGTTAGATTGCTCTAACACAGTAATTAAATCTTTGATTTTTTGACACTGTTTTAACTATTTTGCAATAAAGCATTGAGGTTATGAAAGAAGAACTATGCTTTTTTTTTTTTTTTTTTTTGGTACTGGGAGTCGTACTCAGGACTTCGTGCTTGCCAGGCAGGTGCTGTGCTGCTGAACTGTATCCTCAGCACCTATTATATTTAAGTACAAAAAATAGCTAAAATTTAATTCTTTATGACCTCAAGAATTCTCAAATATTGAATTAGTGATAATAGCTTTGATAATAATATTGAATTAGTGATAATAACATTTCATAAATGTTCTATAATTTGTTTTCCTTTAATCATGTATTAGTTTCTTAAGGCTGGAGTAATTAAGTAATAGTTGTCTTAAAACAGTAGAATTCTAGGATCCAAAATCGAGGTGTTGGCCAGATTCGTTCTCCAGGAGATTCTGAGGGAAAATCTGTTATAAATCTCTGCTTTAGGTTCTGGTGACTGCAGGCAGTTCTTGGATTTTCCCTTGTTTACAGTGGTTTCTGTCTCTGTTGTCATCTGGGGTTCTCCCAGGATGTCTTCGTGTTTCTGCATCCAAATTTCTCTCCCTGTGAAGACTTTAGTTATTGGTTTAGGGCCTACTCCAAACCTATATGACCTCATCTTTGAAATAGAGCCATTGTGCATGTGGGTTATTCAGAGTATAAAATGATAACTCATCTTACCTTAAAATAGCTTTTCTTTTGCCGTATTATGTAGTGAGATAACCTTTCTGTTTAACTCGTACTTTTGAAACTTGATCCAAAACCACAAAACAATAGATTTGTCTATTTGGTAGGGACACAAATTGTCTCATTTTTTTTCCAGATAAACAAAAACTTTAAATGGTGAAGTATTTTAATTTTTCCAATGCTTTATGAAGTAGAATGTATCTTAAGGCTTATGTACTCCTTGATGGCTAAGACTCTTGGAACACTTTCAAATCAATTTTCTAAACATCTTCTTTCAGCAATTTTCTCAATTTCATGAAAGAGTTTGGGTGAAAGTATAATTACCCCAGAATATAAAATATCCTCTCATCATTTAGAGACAAACCCTCTTTTATTTATGATCTCATTTGTTTCTCCTAACCCTGTGTTAAAAAGAAATTACAAGTAGAAAACCTACTTCATTACATAATTTAATTAGTTATGTTTAGTTTACCAAGTTTAAATTATACAAAAAATGTAAGTAAATCAACTATGACCCTGCATCCAAGTATATTTCTATTTATTGCAGCCAATCCTTCCCTGGATTTGGAAACTGAATTATTACTCATATTTCAAAATTCATTTTATGATTTTCCAAAAATAATTTTATATATTTCTTTTGAAGTACTATGCTTCAATGAAATAATAACCATTCCTCAGTATCTCAGGAGCAATATTTATTATTTTTCAATAAAAATTAAAAGAGCATTTTCTTGAGCCAAACACTTCACATAATAGGAGTTTAAATTAATTTATCTAAATGTATGTGTGCTTTACATACATGCTTCAAGATTGCATCAATCCTTTGTAATAGGTTTTGCTATATGATTGTCTTAATATTTTTTAAGATTGCTAGATTAAATAGTGACAATTTCATATACTGTATGCTTTTCTTTATGTTCAGGTTCTTTCTTTGGGAGCAGACGTCCTGCCTGAATATAAACTGCAGACACCACGCATCAACAAATTTACAATATTGCACTACAGCCCCTTCAAGGCAGTGTGGGACTGGCTTATTCTGCTACTGGTTATATACACTGCAATATTCACGCCCTACTCTGCTGCCTTTCTCCTCAATGACAGAGAAGAACAGAAAAGACGAGAATGTGGCTATTCTTGTAGTCCTTTGAATGTAGTAGACTTGATTGTGGATATTATGTTTATCATAGATATTCTAATAAACTTCAGAACAACATATGTCAATCAGAATGAAGAAGTGGTAAGTGACCCTGCCAAAATAGCAATACACTACTTCAAAGGCTGGTTTCTGATTGACATGGTTGCAGCAATCCCTTTTGACTTGCTGATTTTTGGATCAGGTTCTGATGAGGTAAGAGCTGCTTAAACATCTTACTTTCTGAAAAAAAAACTTCAAAAAGTGGTTGCTTTATAAACTTCCTATATCCCACACATGAAATTCAGTTTCACTTGGAAATACTACAAAATGAGATGGAAATTTTTTACATTGCAAATAATTTAAATTCTATTTTTATGAAAAGATGCAAAATATTCTCCATCTTTTAGCCAACAAATTAAACTGTCAAACACATTCCCTGGATGTGAAATCCCTATATATTAAGTTCATGAGTATAAAATTGTCAGATATTAAGGTTGTCTCTTTCTTCACTCATTATTGTGATTTGAAGAGGACACTTGAAATGCCTTGTCCAAAAGCCCTTTCTCCTAGATAGAATTCACATTGAAAAATATTTTTTATGTTCTAAATATAAAGTTGGAAAGTTCTATGATAGAGTGTTCATAATTATAATCAGATTCTCAAAGGACTCTTTATCCAAATAAAATTGTTATCCTAAAGTTTCATCCAATTAATTGCTACTAATTTTTTACTGTATATGTTTCCTGGGTTTTATAGTGGAAAGATTTACAAAAGGCATGAATGTAGGCTGAAAAACATAAATTCAATGTGCTGAATTTTTTAATGCATTGTTCTTTTATTTTCTTTTATCTTTTTTTTAAGTGTTTTTGTTTTTGTTTTTGTTTTTGTTTTTGAGATAGGGTTTCTCTATGGACTCAGGCTGGCCTTGAACTCACTTTGTAACATAGGCTTGCCTGGAACTCACAGCAATCCTCCTGCCTCAGCCTCCTGAGTGCAACACCGCCCCTGGCAGTTCCTTGTCCTTTTCTAACTAAGAATCCTTCATGGTCTTTTGTTTGTTTAGTCATCTTTTTCTCAACAGGAGATCAGATGTCAACAGATGGTTGCTCTGTAGCCAGTGATGGCTTCAGGATAAGAATCCTTGTCTGCTAAAGAAAATCAATTTAGAGTTAACTCTCCTTTCTCCAGAATATATTGGTCAAACTTTGGGTCAGCTAAGAGAAGGACTATGGAATTCTACAAACCTTCTGCAGTCTCAGGACTTACTTTCATTATCTGTAAAACAATAACCATAATATTACCTTTCCCTCTCAAGCTGTTGTTGGCCATGGCAATTAATTTGAGACTCTATTGAAACAATACATGTGAAACTCAAAAAATCCTAAATCCAAAAGAAAAAAAAAACTTGTTGAATGAGTTAAAGTGAAATACTTCATTATTGCTTTATCCTTGAGTTTCTCACAATGAGAGATCTACATGATTACCTCACATAAGCTCCTGCTGATAAAAATATTAAAATATCATTCTTTCAAAAGTTAAAATATATAAACCAAAGGTTCCTTTCCTTTGTTCTCTTGTCTTTTTGGATTAAAAATCCTATTTCCTAATGAAATCTTCCCTTAGAAGTTTACATATAAACACATTAATCCATAAATGCACTTATTTACTCAACAAATATGTACTGTCCATTGATGTTTAGCAGTTATTAGACAGCCACAACACAAAGAAATTCTGATAAAATGAGTGGCAAACATGGGATGTTTTAGGGATAGTTATAGGGACAGTATAGGGTTGTAAAAGACAGATATAGATTTATGTACATTTGTACACAGGATATATGATGAAGTAGATAAATGTCAAAGGTAGCAAGAGTGGATATGTCTGCAAAGAGATACAGACTTAACATACCAGACTGAATCAAAGATACCTCTAGTGCTAAAAGAGTGACAAGAAGACAAGCAATGCAACTGGACTACTTCATATTTTTTGCAAAAGTGACAATGCTTTTACCTCTCTATATAAACTGTATACAGCTATATAAACTATACTATATGATAAGTAGGCTTTCCAATGCACAGTCATATTGAGGAATAAAATTTTTTCAAAAATGTATATCAAGTGATAAGTGCATTACAAGTGTTCACCATCGGTTTTTGTCTCTGACAAAAAAGAAAAGAATACTTTCCAGAGGAAAAAAGATCTTAAATTCAGATTCAAATGGACTAATTTGGGAAGTTTTATCATATGAATATGGAAAAAAACTTACTCTGAGACTTCTGACATAAAATAAATGACAAGCTTTAAACTAGAAGGAACTCTAATGAGAGATCCTCTAGTTGAATGGTTTCAGACTGGAATTTCTTGGCAATGCTTCAGATTGTCCCAAAGGACCTCAAGGATGGACAGCAAAGCAAGCTGACAAGACTCTGAGTAACTGATCTCTTCTACAGAAAAGCAACTTGAAATTATGTACTTTGCTGTTTCAAGTTCTACGTAATATTCCAAAAATTGATGTAATTCATTTTGCCAATTTGAGGAAGGATTATAATAACCTCCTACCCAAGTAGATTCATTCATTCCATTAGCATTTATTGAGAACCTATTATGTGCAGGTCAATATATTAGGTCCTATGTTTACAGAAGAGAATAATACAAGAAACCATTTGCTTAGAGGCTTGAAGTCTAGGGAGGAAACCAGCAGATGGGCAGATAAGAGTATTATGAGATAAGTACTTTTCTAGCATTATATATAAGTGGATATGAAAGTATAGAATGGGGAGTTCTTTATTACCATTGGGAGTTTTCTAGATGGACAATTGTAGTTAGAGGAGAAGCTCTTTACAGGCATAGAACTATGAAGATTCCCAGCCTCTTTGGACCAACATTTGATTTAACAAGTATTTTACAAGGTCTTCTTTGATTATTATTAAATGACAGTCATGTAATTTTATACATATGATCTCAAAAGTCTAATATATAATGACCTACCCTTAATACCAAAAATAAAAATAAAGGAAATAGTTTTATAATAAAATAACATCTAGTTTGCTATGTAAATGGCTCAAGTATATCTACATTGAATGATAGAATGAAGATCTCAGGTGCTCCTACCTTGTTTTAGTGAATAGGTTTGTATTTGAACAATAGATGCATTATTCAGTTTAACATTATTCATTGCTCACATTTGCGTCTTATTATAAGGATTGAAAATACTTATACATGTATGTTCATGTATACAAAAATATGAATATATGTACAAGTATGTCAATATATATGTGTATCTATATGGATACGTGTCTGAACTCCATGGCTGTGAGAAGTACAAATGTGGCCTGATGCTGTGATACATATGCAAATCCCCCTACTCCTGCTAAAGATGTAAACTTGTGAGATGGTGAACAGCTTTTAGTAAAAGTCCACAAAGAATAATTTAATCTTCTCTAAATTTACATGGTAAATTTCCTAAATTTAATTAATGAAAGTGATCTGAAGTAAATTTGCTTGTACTTAAAACCTGGTTTCAAGGTTGAGTGACTTTAAATTTGTTTTTTTACATATACAAATGACTGACAGGACACTGAAAAGTTGTATAGGGCATGGAAAAATTTTGTTGGTGTTGGAGATTGTCCTGGCATTGTTACTTCTACCTTCCTCATTAGAAGCAGTAGTAGGAAAGTAAAAATAATTCAAGAAGTAAAAATACTTCAATAATTCAATTCTGTCCTATCTTATGTCAAAGACAGTAGAGACATAAACTATATGGAGAATTGAAAATGAGTCACTGAATGCGTCAGCCAGGTGTGCATTTCTGGTATTGAGTAAGTCAGATATTGCCCACGATGCCAAACTAAAGTGGCTTAAAAAATTAATAGGAAGTGGATAGGACTCCCTTTGTCAGACTCTTGGTAACATGTGAAAGAAAAGGACAGTATTGGAAGACTTTACAGGGTGAAGGAAGGGGTTATTATATTTTGTTTCTTGGGTTTTTTTCTAAGATATTTGCAGGAAAAAGAGAAAGAGTCTAAATGAAATACTACTAAAGATTGACAAGCAATAAATAGGCAGGTGTGGTGGTCCATGCTTTTAATCCCAGCTACTCAGAATGGAAAGGCAGGAGGATTTCAAGTTTCAGGTTAGGCTGTGCAACTAAGTGAGACTCGATCTCAAAATAAATAGAATAAAATAAAATAAAATAAATCTGGGGATGTAACTTAGTGGTGGAGCCCTTGCCTAGGACATATGAACCCCTGATTTTAATCCCAGTACTGTAAAAATATGAAAAATAATGAACAAGAAAGCCTACTGAAGATTCCTGAGAATTTAGCATTGGAAGAAATTTGAAGAGTATAAGGACAGTATAGTCTGAAGGTACTCTTTTCTCTTGTGCAGGAGGGTAATTGATAAAGAATAGAGCTTTTTAGGAGTTCCTATCTTTTAAATTTTAAGGTCTACATTTTAAAATTCTTTGAAAAATTCTGAAATAAATAATACCTCTAAATTAGAACTCAGTCGCACTGCCAACATAAATCTTAGAACTAAAAGTACCAAAACAAGTCATCTCATTTGATTTCCAGTCTAGAAAGTTAACTATTATTCATGTTTTATAGATGAGGCCACTGAAATTCAGAACTGTTAAGTGACACAGTCTTACATTATGCACTACTTCTCTTTAGTAATGTAATACTTCATTCATTCAGCAAATCTTTATTGAGCATTCTTCAAAATGGCAGAAACTATCCTAGGTTTGAAAATTCAGAAATGAACTAAACAAAGTTTCTGTTCTCCAGAATTTATCATTCTAGGATTAGGGAAGAGGGCATAGTAGATGGCAGAGAGCAAAAGGTAGATAATATTCAAAACAACATTAACTATGCAAGCTGATTTCAGAAAAAGAGAAAATGCTTCAATGATTGTACAACAGGTGCAAATAACGGAGAATGACTTGAGTGGGTGACTAACTTGGATTGAGAATTACCAAAAGGCTGCTGAACAGGTATCAGTTGAGTAGAGACTTAAAAAGTAGGAAGTAGCCACATGAAACAACGTCAAGCCTTTCAAACTTGTGAAAATGACCCAAGTGGGAATTGCGGCTCTGCATGTTACAGGAATAGGAAGGACAGTGGCATCCAGGGTGAAATACAATGAGTAGGAGGTGAGATGTTAAAATATACCAATGCCTAGATGGGGACCAAATCACATGGTATTTGCTTTTTGTGCCTGCAGTAGGATTCTTTGGAATAGGAAGATAGTCTGATTGACGTTTTGAAGGAATACATAGGCCATTGACTGCAGACTGGACGGTAAGAGCAATGAATCAGGTTAGAGCCCATGCTGTAATACAGGAGGAACCAACAACAGCGGTTGTCTAGTGACAAGAGATATGAAGAAAGGTAGATAAATTGGGATACATTTTGGAGGTGAGCCATCAGAGTTTGTTCATGGATTAAATAATGTATGAAAGATTAAGATAAAAAGTACCATCAGGGGTAGTTGAAAGATATTTTTGCTGTTTATCCTTGTTGGAAATAACTTGGGAAGAGCAATAAGATTACTTAAGTAACTTTCATAAATGGCAATGCATTGTCCAGATGGTAAAAACCTGGGGAGAAAAAGGTATGTTGTGAAGGAGAAATTCTTGTTTTGGCCATCTTAAATTAAGATGCTGCTATTTCTCATCCGACTACAGATGGTTTATAGATAAATCAGGTACCCCAAGAAGAACTAAAAAGATATGCTGAAAGGATGACTTGGCATGTGCATTTTTACTAAAAAACACAAAATATAGTTGCTTATATTTTTCAAATCAATTTCATAATTTCTTTAGTTTAATTAAAAGCAAATCACCTACTAAAAACTGGAGAATACTCTATAATGTTGAAACATGTTACAGAAAATGAATACTGGGAATACTGGGCTTGTATATATCATTAATATCTTCCTACCACCCAGAAAATGAGAAGATCCTGTATTTCCTAATTTTTGGAGGTGCGTTCTTTTTTAATTTTTGTTAGTAAATGTTTGCAGTACATAATGACTACATTCATTGTGTGAAGTTGGTATGTGTATGTGGCACATCTTAATTTTTCTTATGTCCCATTCCATATTTCTCAATTTTTGTAACACAAAAATCATGCCACACATAACAGATTACTTTGAAATCTTACAAAGGAACGATATTATCACCTCACTCTCCAAAAAGTGAGCTTTGATCATGTGCCTAAAATTATCCCATATTCAGCTTATCTGTGGCAAATCTTAATTTCTAAGATATTAGCAGTTACAATCTAAGGAATTCTTCTTACTTACATGCTCCTTTAGCTTCCTCCTTTCCTTATTGAAATTTAGTATTTTTATGATTATTTGCTTACCAGAGTTCTCTTCTTTGACATTTTTCTCTTATTTTTCATGAATTCTGAATGCAAGCAAAAAAAAAAAAGTCTTTGAAATATAAATACCCACAAATCTCTCTGAGGGAAAATTCCATTAGAAAAGAAAGAATTTCTATTCATGTCCATAAGCTTGACTCAGTCTGACAGATGAACTGTAGAATGACTATAAGAAAACCCTAACAGGGGGCTGGGGATTTAGCTCAGTGGTACAAGCGCCTGCCTGGCAAGTGAGAGGTCCTGACTTTGAGCCCGGTACCAAAAAAAAAAAAAAAAAAGGAAACCTTAACAGGTATCCGTATAGAAATTCTGGTCATTTTTGTCAGCTAATCTTTCTGAACTTTTTCTTTATAATAGATATCACTTGTTTCTTGGAAGTTAATGTCTGAAATATTACACATTTATTTTCAACTTTAATAAATCACATTTGGAAGACATGCACATGTATGTATGTTTGCATTAAAGTATCTATATCTCTCTTTAGATAGCTCTTGACTTATATTTGACAAGTTTCCATTAGCTTGTACTTGGAGCTTTGAGTATGCCTGTAAAACACTATGGCATAACACAAGATCTACAATTAGAGAAATTACTTTAATCTAATTTGCTTATTGATTCATCAGTTATATATGAGCAATTGATTGAAATGACATGAGTTATAATTTTTTCCAAAGTCAAATTCCAATTTAAAACTATTGCACCCACAGTTTATTTATGTAACATCTGTCCACTGTGATTTAGAACAATCTTATGACCAGTTTTCAATATCACTGTAAAGAAGGAAAAAGTGATTCAGATAGAAACACAATACAATGTTAAGTACAAAACAAAATAAAAAC
>RJWT010029505.1:0-14908 GCA_004365215.1 Cuniculus paca | reverse complement strand
CTGCAGCCTCCCAGCATTTGTTATTGGTTGATTTATTGATGATAGTTGTTCTTTCTGGTGTGAAATGGAATCTAAATGCTGTTTTAATTTGTGTTTCTTGAATAGCAGAGATGATGATCATTTTTCATGTATTTATTAGCTGTTTGTACTTCTTTACCTGAGAAGTGTCTTTTCTCCAGATACCCACTTTTGGATTGGGCCTTTAAATTTGGGGAGGGGGAGTCTTAATTATTTTGAGTTCTTTATATATTCTAAGATAGTCTTCTCTGGATGAGTGCTTTTAGCCATTCAGTCTGAGGAACCTTCTGTTTAGAACTCTGGAGTCCAAAGACTAAGGTAGTAATACACACTCCTGAAGGTCCTTGTTTCTTTTTTCTATCTTCAACTTTAAAAAAAAAAGGCACCAGGGACTGAATCACAGGGCAGGTACTCTACCACTGAGTATTTTGCATTTTTCCCCCCAATTTTGAGAGGGTCCTGCTAAATTACCCTATTGTCCAAGTTGCTGGCCTTAAACTTTCTATCCTCTTTCCTCAGCCTCCCAAGTAGCTAGGATATTACAGGTCTGCACCACCACATACACACTTGCGGTGCTATCTTCGTTTCTATCCCATCTTCTCTATATGTACACTACCTCAAGTTCCTTAAGAATCCTTCACTTAAGATGCTTGAAGTTTGCAGAATGTCATTAATATCACTTGGCTTACAGATCACCACCTTGAAGTCAGGCCCATCTCTGATTCTACAGCCCCAGCAGGGGTTTTTCATGTTCCAAAGATTTCATAAAGTTAGTTGAATGAATCAGTCAATCAAAAACACGATCTCCCTGTCCCAAATGTCAGTATAGACTGAACACAACACAGGTCCCAGTTAAACTCTACCTTCCACCATGCCCAGCGTATAGTACTAAGAGCAATCTACCAATCTAAGACCTAAAAGCTACCAGTCCAAGTATGCAACTCTGTGAACCCTGCCCCAACCTCCTCCTTCCTACTCCTACTTCCCTCCCTTGCAGAAAAGTCAAGCATGGGGAGAGGGACAAAGGAAGGGGGAGAACATCCCACAGGCTTACAGTGGATAAGGTCAAAGGAAACTATCTCACAGCTCACCTGGCTTCAGGATGGCACCTGGTCACTTTCCCTAACTGCCTTCAATTGTTAATAACAGGGAGGAGAGAGGAAAGAAATGGTTGTTCTTCCTTAAGGTCCCTCTAGATGGGCAGCTAAGGTGGAGCCACTTGTGGAATGTCTTACTACCTTCTAGGAAAAGGACCTTATCTGATCGTCCTTTTTTGTCTGCACAAAATGAAGCAATGCAGGGCAGTTGTTCCCTGTTCTCTGCCCAATGTCAACGGCCACCAGCTCTTGTCCTATAATAGTTGCCTACAGTATAGTTTAAGAAGTAGAAATATGTTCTAGTTTCAGAAAAACTTTGTATGGGATTTAATTTCAACCAGAATGCCTTCTGGGATACTATCATGGGAAAGTATGCCTGTGGGATAAGCTAAAATAGATGCTTGAGCCAGTTAATGATTATATAAAGTATTACATAGAAGTTACAGATTTTGTCAGTTTTCCCTCTCCCTCTCTCTCCTTCTCTTTGTGTTCTATTGGAATGGAACCTTTTAGGATTCCTAGGTTGTTGTAGAATTTGTTGAATCTGAAAGTATTGCCCTGTATCCTGTCTTCAATCCCTTAGTGCTAACCTATGAGAAATTTTGGATCTTGGCTGAAACTTAGTAATATTGACATTGGTAATGATGTCTGTTACTGTTTTTCTAATTTTATAATTTCCAAAATACTCCATGTGGCTGTGTTAAGTAGTCAATAATTGGGAAAGGAAATACAGAGAGTAGTTCTTTTATTGGATTCCTTCAGAATCATGTATCAAGTCATGGCAGTGCCCAGAAAATTTTTAAATCCAGGTGGATGTCAGAGAAAACTGCAAGGTCTAATAGGTGTTTCAAGTGTTCAACTGTGAAGCAGTCTCGTTTTTTTCCACTTAGTTTTTGGCTGCCTGATTATATATATTTTAGTAATTTACTTTTCATTCATGTGTAGCAGATGTTTTCATCTTTATTCCAACTATAGTACATAGTGTTTTTGCTTCTTATCCCTATCCCTCTAGACCATACCACCAGCAGGGGAACCTTTCAATATATAAGCAAAATCCTTCACATTTTCTGCTCCTCATATTTTCACATAGTTACAGTATACTGTATTAACCAGAGCAAGTGATGGGCATAATAGCAGGGCTTTTAATGTACTGTTGTTTTATGTTTGCTCAGTGATTTGGGTTGGTCCCATTTGAACACCATGAGAACAGATTTCCCCACATTTGGGAAAAATAATATTTTCCAAGTATGTTTTATCTGTTAGAATCTAAATGATGAATGAGTCACCTTTTCCTTTTCACTAAAAGCTCATTTTCAATCTGTGTCTGGAAAGGAGATGAGGTAAGAAATAGGACCAGTGTGCATACATTTACTGCAGGTATTATTTATTGAGGGCTGGAGTGCCTACTCTAGTGATGGCCCTGGCAGGTCCTCCCACTACCGTGTGTGTGAACTGCTCCTTACATCAAGAGTGGAGCTTGCTGGGGAAATTTGCTAAGTAGCAGTAATGAAATTGGTACTGGGAGTGAGCTTTGAACTCTCACAGTCATATGTCCAAATTGCTACATAACAGACTACCTCAAAATTTAAAATGTAAAACTGCTGACTTTCTTCTTTCTTTCTTTTTTTTTTCAATGTCTCGTGATTCATTGTGTTGACTGAACTGAGTTGGGAGGTTCTGTTCTCTGTGATGTTGAGGAAGGTGACAGCCATTGAGCTTTGGAACTTATAAGGTACCTCACAGCCATGGCTGGCAGTTTGTGCTATCTGTTGATAGGGTGCTCACCAAAGGCCTAGGATTCTCCTTCATATGGTACCTCCCTGTGGCTTGGTTTTCTTCTACTGTGGTCACTGTGCTCTTAACAGGAAGGAAGCAACAACTGCCAGTCCTGTTAAGACTTTGAGTCAGAGGCCCCAGAATGTCACTTCCACTGTGTATAGTTATTCAGAGTAGTTACAAGGGTAGCCTCAATTCATGGATCAAAGAAATAAATTCTTGTCTATCATTGAGGGGGTAGTGATCATGCAGGGACCAAAGTGATTAATGTATAAATATTTGAAGGCCATTTGCTGACCACAACGGATAAGGCCAGTATACACTGAGTAGAAGATGGAAAGAATAGGGAAGGGCCAGAGCAGTGGTTATATGTAGACTCTTAAAAGTCAGATAAAGGAGTCTGGATTTTAGGGAAATAAGAAGCTGTTTAAATGTTTTTAAGCCGGGCGTTACCATGGTAATGCACACCTGTAATCCCAGCATTCAGGAGGCTGAGGCAGGAAAATTGCACTGGGTTCGAGGCCAGCTTGGGCTGCATAAGTCAGTTGAAGGCCAGCCTGCCCTGCATAGTGAGACTGTGTCTCAACCCCCACCCCACCAAGTTTCTAAAATAGCAAGAAAATAGCTAGTGTTTTGCATTAATTGTCTGACTGTAATGTGGGAAGTCCCTTTTTAGCATTGAGCCTGGAGGTCAGCCACCATTTGGGATACCCTTGCATTTGAGAATAATGACCTGGACTAGGACAGTGGTTTGGAGTTGGTGAGAAGTAAACAGATTCATAGGCATTAGGGAGGAATAACTGATGAAACTTACTACCGAGAATATAAAAATTGAGGGTAAAGGAGACATCTAACAGACTGATACTTTTATTTCTGGCTAAGCTTCAATTTGCTACTGGAATAGATTACCTCAAATGTAGTGGCTTAAAAACAGCAACCACTTCTTAGGCCTGAAGTGGGTCTCTGGTTGAAGATCAAGGTGTTAAGACGTGATCTGAGGCTCTGGGGAGATCATTTTCTGGCCTTTTTCAGCTACCTGAGGTTACTTCCCTCGGCTCACAGGCCCCCCATCTTCAGAGCCGACAGGGCCAGCCATGCTTAGTGTTGTTGTGCTGCATCACCATGACAGTAATTCTCCTATTTTTTTTCTTTCTTAATAAAGACCTTTGTGATTATATTAGGTTTTGTAATTCTAGACCATCTCCCTCTCTTCATGTCAGTGGATTAGCAATCTTATTTCCATCTGCAACCTCAATTTCCCCTTTCCATGAACCATTATATACTCACAGCATTAGAAGATTGGGACACGGACAGCTTTAGGGGAGGGGCATACTATTTCGCCTGTGACAGATGGGAACCTGGGACAGGAACATGTTTTGGAGGGGAGACGAGTTAAGTTTTAGACCTCCCTCTCAGTGGAGGTCATTAGTAAGGGCTTGATTTTGGAGCTCAGGATGAAGTTAATAGATTTATCAGGAGGCCACAAGAGAACTGAAGTTATAGAATGAGTATATTTCTTAGGGACAGTTTGTGAAGTGAAGGCCTGGGCCAGTCTTATGGTTAATACATTGTGTCAACCTGAGAAGTTTAGAAGTTTAACTGAGAGACTCAGCAGGGAGCCAGAGCTCTTACTTTGTAAATATCCTCATCCTGTGCAAAGGAAGGCAAGGATATTTTGTGAGTGTTACACCCACCCTGAAGGTTTTGGTGGAGGGGGTGGCCTATGTACAATTTAAGGGTAGAGAAGAGGCTGGTGCTTTGGCTCTTTTGCTCTGGCTGCTGCCTTGAAGTGTTGCCCCAGTGCCATGCCACCTTGCCTTGGACCCAGCTGATTATGGACTGAAATGTCCAGAAACTGTGAGCTAAATAAACCTTTCCTTGCTTCACTTTGGTGTCAGGTGTTTGTCTCAGCAATGAAAAAAGTAACCAAAACAGCCCGCTTGCTGAGGGGTGGGATAAAGCTCCAGACAGTGAGATTGAGAGGAACTATGGGAAGATGTAAGGAAACCTGAATTTGTTGATTTTAAGGTTGATACTTGTATTTGTGGGTTGGCAAGGCCTTGCCCTTTGCTTAAGCATCTTCTTTCTTATGTACCTTTGTAACAGATCAGAAAACAGGCTCAGAGAGATGAAGTAAATTGTTTAAAATGGCATAACTGGTTAATAAGTACTTCTTGATTCCTATTTCAGTTTATTTGCCACACTACAACCTGGGTCTATTTCATCTCTTCCCCTCTCCTCCCCTCCCTATCCCTTCCCTTCCACCTCCTTCCCCTCATTCTCCCCCTCCTCTTCTACCTCCTCTTTTGTTTTTAAAATAGTTTTTACTGGCCTGACCATGGTGGCCTTGAATTCCTAGACTCAACTAATCCTCTTGCCTTGCTCAGTCTCCCAAGTAGCTGGGAGTATAGGCACATGCCAGCACCACATACAGCTGTTCATTTTGCATGGTGCTGGGCAGAGATTGTGGCTGTGTGTGGGCACATGCATGTGTTTCAGTGCTCTGAATAATGAGGGAAAGTTGCTAGAATAATGTCTTTTTCTCTGTTTATATGCAAGTAATATTCTTTAAACTAAATGACAGGACTAGCCAGTTGCATGTGTAGTTCCAGCTGCTGGGATACTGAGGTGGGAGTACCGCTAAAGCCCAAGAGTTGGAGGCCAACCTGAGTAACATAGTGACATTGCCATGAAAACAAAACATACAAAGCAAACAAAAAAAATGACAGAATTAAGAGTTCTAATGTCATGTAGACTTTTCTGAATGTAGCTTCATCTTTTTTTACAGTCTTTTTCACCTCATTTTGCAATCTCTTTCTTTCTCTTTTTTTAAAATAGCTTTTCTGTTTGCAATAGTGTTAGATTTACAAAAAGTTGTAGATATGCAGAGTTCCCATGTGCCCTTACCCAAGTCCCTCAATTGTTAAGATCTTCAATTACTGTAATACATTTGTCAAAACTGAGAAACAACACTGGTGCATTGCTATTGACTAAACTACAGTCAGGTCCAGTTTTGATTTGGATTTTTTATTGTGTCTTTTTTTAAAGGCATTGTACAGGGTGCGATTTAGGATACCACATTTCATGTAGTCATCATCTCTTTAGTCATTTCTTTGGCTGTTTCATTTTTTTTTCTAATGATCATACTGAGGTTACAAATTTTTTAGAAAAGACCACAGAGATCAAGAGCCCTTTTCATCATGTTATATCAGAGATTATATGTTAGTAGCACAACCTCTCATGTTACCCTTGGCCTCTGTAGCGCTTGTCAGGTTTCTTCACTGTAAATGTACTTGTTTTGCTCCCACAGCTATGTTACTGCTTCTAAGCTCTTTCTGCAGACAAGAGTTAGGAAGTGGGTATACACATTCTAGTGTGGGTGTGGGTACACATATGTCTGCTGTCACTTCTGTAGCTGTCCATCTGGATCTGTGTTAAGGTAAATGTGTTCATCTAGTGTCTTCAGCTCTAAGCTAGTATGCCATGGCTAAATATTATTTCTGCCCGGTTGCCTGTAACTTTTCTTAAACGTTAAGAAACTCGGCTCCCATCACCTGCCACCCATTTGTTATTTGCTGGACAGTATGCATGCATGTAAAGCGTTTCAGAACCATTAACCATGCTTCTGTGACAGGCAGTGTGAGCTGGCGCACAGTGTCTAGATACAGGCCCTTTTGCCTTTAGTCTTGCAGTCTGCATTCAGAACACCGTGTCCAAGGTACTCAGGTCAATTGCCTGTGCCCTTCAAAGGGTTTGTCACATATTTGTAGTACAGTTGAGTCCTTTTGTCAGAGTCTCTGTTCCTTCCCTAGGCCCCAGTCCTGGTTGTGGCCTTATTGTTCTTAGCATTGTTTTGTTACACCAAAGTTCCATGTGAGTTAAATCTATATGGATTTGGACACTTTGCAATCTTTTTTGAAAGCAGAAACCTATTTTGAAAATAATACACTGAAAGTGTACTAGGATGTTTACAGGCAGCAGTGTTGTAACTGAAAGACTGAAACCAGGCCTGCGAATGAGCCTATGATCAGGTTTGTAAGTCAACAATCAGAATAAGAAGTTTTCTGGTTCAGAGATCAAGAATAACCCTTATATTGGGAACCTTCAGCAGTCAAGAGGCGCTTGGGTTTCTGTTGGGCAGATCTCAAGGCAGAGCTGAGTTATGCCACTGCAGCAGGATACAGATATTGGAGCTTAAAGTGATGGCACATGGAGTCTGTGTGGGTAGACTGGGTAAGGTGTGCCCAGACGGCTCACAGATATCACACTGAGGCAGCTGCAGTGAGTTCTGAAGTGGGGGGGGGATATATATATATATACACATATATATATATATATATATATATATAGAGAGAGAGAGAGAGAGAGAGAGAGATTTTAACTCCTTGAGGGGATAGATTTTTTTTTTTCTCTGAAGCTCCTATACAGTGTTTCAACAACCTGCCTTAGAAACCGCTGGGATGTTTACTTTAAGTACAGCCCAGGAACCTGCACTTGAAATAAGCATCCCAAGGAGTTCTAATACCTTCTGAAGTTTGAAGACCTCGCCCTTCCCTTTGGTGAAGTGCCTTGCATGCATCCATGTGTCTTCTGTGCTTCCTAAATGGAATTGCAGATCACTTCTGATACTTTGTTTAGAAAGTCAGCATTTCAAGTTATATTAGCAAAAATATCTGTAGCTTACTGTTTATTTTATGATGGACTCTGTGCTGAGTGTTGTTTATCATTTATTTCATTTATTATTATCTTCTCTGAATGAAAGATAGATAAAAGATCACAAAAAGTTCTTAAATGGTGGGTCCAGAATTCAAATCCAGGCAGAGTCCATCTTGTTAATGATAGTGTGAAAGCAAAGCTTTTGGGAAATTCACACCATGTATTCACATATTTCACAGATAAATTAATACAAGAAAAAAATCAGAGACTTAAAATTATACTGCCGTTGTGATGTTTCTATCTGCTAAAACCATACGTATTTCTGTTCATATTGTGTTCAGCTCTCTGGGAAGCAGTGTAATGGCAAGGTACTTGAATCCAAAGATAAAGAATATTAAAAGAATTTTAAAATTAAAAAAAAATACATCAATTGCTTAAAGAATATGTTTGGCAATTTCACCTGAATGTAAATGGTAAGTATTGTAGAATGTAGGAATAAGACTGCAGATATACAAACCTTCAGGACATTACTAGCCATCTACTCTAGCTTTCTCTTTAACTTGAGGGAACTGAGCCCCTGAAAAACTTAATTTATCAGCCCTAAATCTCACAGGAAATTGACAGGCCCCAATGTCCTGATTCAGTCCCATATCATTTCCACTTTTATTCTGCTTCTCTCTTCAATATCTGTATGAAACACTTAAGAGATTTATTATCTAGATTTTAGAAATTCATCCTATTTAGATGAGCTTAATTAAAAGTTGCACAGATGTTCACTTAAAGAATGACAGTTTGTAGCTAAAATTAGAAGCAACTCTAGTAAATTTGGAACAAACATTGGATGCAGTTTCAAAAATAGATGTGGGTAAATAACTAAGATGTTTAAGTAGAAAAGTTTATTTTAAAACAAATACTTTGGTAGAAAGCATTACTTACGGAACCTTACACCCAGTTTTGTTTTTCTCGCTAGCCCAGAATAATTCAGGAGTATAAACATGTGTAAACAAGTTTAGATTTGTTGGAAATGTTGATTTGTTGCTTTTTCTCTTAAAATTCTTTGAATTCAGAAAAAATCTTAGAGGAAAGGCAATTTATGATTTTAAAATAAAATCATAAATTAAAACAATGGATCTCAGATTTTACAATTTAGTGCCTGAGACCCTGTCTCAAAATAAAAAAATGAAAAGGGCTGAGAATGTAGCTTAGTACTGATGCCTCGAGCTCAACCTCCAGTACCACCACCACCACCACCACCAAAAAAAAAAAAAAAGTCACAGTGATGATATTAGACATTATTCTTATAAAATCTTTCTGAGCCATTATGACACGAAAAATTATACTACCAGGCACAGTGGTGCACACCCAGCACTTGGGAGACTGAGGTAAAAGGATTACTGTGAATTTGAGGCCCACCTGGGATACAGAGTGAGTTCAGGGCCAGCCTGAACTTTTAGTTAGACCCTGTCTCAAAAAACAAAACAACAGGCTGGGGATTTATCTCAGTGGCTTAAGCGCCTACCTGCCAAGTGCGAGGTTGTGAGTTCGATCCCTGGTACCAAAAAAAAAAAAAAGTGATTTAAATTATGTGGTTAGTATACTTTTTAAATAATAATCTGAAAATTAGGAATTGATATGTGGAGCACAAGGGGACTCTAGTCATTCCACATCTTTGCCTGATATATGCAGATTTCTTAATTTTAGTCCTTTTGATAGGTATGCATCTCGTTAATGATAGTGTGATATATAATAGTGTGAAAGTGTACATAGTGTGATAATATATATATAGTGATATGTAATAGTGGTTTTACTTTGTGTTTCCCTAATGATCAGTAAAATTGAGCACCTTTTCATATGCTTATTTGACATTCATCTCTGTAGTAAAGATTCTATCCAGATTTTGTTCCCATTTGTTACTGTTTTTTCTCGTTATTGAATCTTGAGAGGTCTTTATGTGTTCTGGATGCAAATTCTTTATGAGATCCGTGATTTGCACATTCTCCCAGTCTACAATGTTATTAACACATTTTTTAAATTAGCACGTGTTTTGAATAGCAGAAGTTTTTAATTTGGATGTCATACTGTTTGTCAATTTGTTCTTTTCTAGATGTGCTTTTATTATATGTAAGGAATCTTGGCCTAACCCAAGTTTGCAAAGGTGTTTTATTTTTATTTTTCTGTAATTTTTCTGGATGTTTTAGATTTTGTTATTTATGATTGTGATACATTCTGACTAAAAGTCTGTGTATGGTGCATGGTACGGAACATGGATTTCCTCTTCTCTTTGCCTTTCTCATATGAATAGCCAACTGTCCCAGCACCTCAGCACTGTTTGTTGGAAAGACTCACTTTTGTCAGCTGAGTTGCATTTGCACCTTTGTTGAATCAGTTGTTCATATGTGTCTGGGTGTATTTCTGGTCTCTGTTCTGTTAATTTTTTGTTCATCTTTGTACCAACATCACATTGTCTTGAGTAGTGAAGCTTTATAATAAGTCTTAAAGTTAGTCCTCCAACTTTGTCTTTTTTAAGGTTGCTTTGTATATTCTTGGTTCTTATTGCTTATCAGCCTTTTGGCTAAGATCTAGTGTATTTTAGGTCTTTTGCATTTCTGTATGAATTTTTTAAAAATTTTTTTTTATTTTAAAGAGAACAAAACAAAGCAAAACAAAACAGAATAGAGTCAAACATAATATAGCATTTCAGAACAGAACACTGAAAGCTATACAGGTTTTCAAAACATAACAACAGGAGATTAACAATGCTTACCCTAGTGTCTCTTGCTTTCTTCAAAATGGTTGTTCATACATTTACAGATAATAAACTCAAACAAAACAAAGTAATATAAAACCAGATAAAACAAAAGAGCATTACAGGCCTTCATCTGTATGAATTTTAGAGTCAACTTGTCAATTTGCAAAAGTCTGCTGTGATTTTGATAGATACTGTATGCCCTGTGGCCTGGAACCTTCCTCAAGAAACCAAGAAGAATGCTTTTAATATTTCTTTATTAATGGCTACTTGTATTATGTTAAATTAAAAAAAAAACTGTTTCAGAATGTTAAAATTCTTATTTGCAGTGTTAAAAAAAATACTAAGGTCAGACATTACAGGACTGCTATTTATGCTCTGGTGATTCTCCTTTCTTTGCTAATGTGTTGTAAAGCTTTAAAAACTATCTATCTGCCTACCTCTTCTTTTAAACAGGAGAACAAATCTAGTCCCTGTTACTGAATCTCAGGTATGAGTGGAAATACTGTAGCAGGCTTTTAATACACAAGACAGTAGCTGATGGCTGACTTGTACTTGAGAGAAAAATAGTAACATGGAAGAAGGATTAGAGGGAAAAGGAAAAGGAAATAAATCATTGAGGAAGCAAATCTGTGATCTGAGGAAGAAACAATAAAGATTGAAATTAGGAATTAAAAAGCGTTAAGATGTAATATGTGTACATACTAACTCGCCACATTATGTGCTACAAACATGTTGTAATAAAAGTTTTTAAATTTTTTTAAAAATCAAAATTAAGGCAGCTATAGTTGGATAGAAGATATTAGTTGATTTTGGTGGGCAGGATTGATAGAACTTCATGACTTAGTTAGATGTGAAAAGGGAGGAGTCTAAAGATGACTTCAAGTTTTAGGTCTTATAATTAGTGTAGTCCCTTTTGGTTTCCAACGACTGAATGTCTACATGTGGGATGTGATTGATTGGAACCTCCCTTTTTATAAATACTACTGCACTGTTAAAATTGATACCCTGGAGTTGAGAACCAGTTGCTCAGTGAATATTAATAGTTCTTTATTTCTTACTTTATACTTCATTGTAATTGTTACCCAAAACAAGATGCATTACTGAGTGATCATTCCTATTATAGGAGTTTAATATACCCAATGAAGAGTTCTCTGACATCCCAGCACTTGGGAGGCTGAGGCAGGAGGATCGTTGTAAGTTCAAGACCAGCCTGGGCTACAAAGTGAGCTCAAGGCCAACCTGAACTGCATAATGAGACCCTGTCTTAAAAAGATTAAAAAAAAAAGTTCTCTGACAAGTTTCTAGTACTGTAGACTTTAGTGCCCATTGAATCATGATAAGAATGTTTTAAAGAAGGGAAGGTATAAGCATCTTGAGAGTCAGTGCTGATTTAAAAATACTAATATGAGTAATGAGAAGAAAATCAGAGTTGCCTTATAGAACCTGAGGTATATATTTTCATAAATTTGCACTGCACAAAGGAACAAATGTGAGGCAATATGCTCTATTGGACAAGAGATATGCTCTATGATGTTTGCACTAAATTACAATAGGTTTATTTTCTGGAATTGACAGTGATTTAAATTTTACTGATTATTTGCTATTATGTTCATGAAATCAAATTTACTTTACTTTTCAAAAATAATGGAGAACAACAAAAGTAAGGCAGGAGGCATTACAATCCCTGACTTGAAATGATACTACAAAGCTTCTGTGGTAAAATCAGCATGGTACTCACAAAAAAACAGACGCAAGGATCATTGGAACAGAATAGAAGATGCAGACACAACTACAAACACACTCGGCCATCTTCGCTTTGACAGAGGAGCCAAACATGTTCACTGGAAGAAAGACAGCCTCTTTAATACATGGTGCTAGAAAAACTGGCTGTCTACATGCCAAAGACTAAAACTAGACCTATGTCAATCACCATGCACTAAACTAAAGTCCAAATGAATCAGAGATCTAAATATTAAAACATAAAACTAAAATTATTAAAATATAAAACTAAATCTACTGGAAGAGAAAGTCGGTAAAAATTTTAAAGACACAGGTGTAGGCAGAGAGTTCATGAACAAAACTTAAACTGCATGGGAAATACTTCAAAGAATAACAGCTGGGGCCTCATCTTATTAAAAAGTTTTTGCACATCAAAAGAAGTCACCAACAGAATGAAAAGACAACTCACAGATTGGGGAAAAAAATTAGCCAATTGTCCTTCAGACAAAGGACTTATGTCTAGAACATATAAAGAATTGAAAAAAATTCAGATCCCCCTCTTCAAATTCAAAGACCCAGTCCAAAAATGGGCATCTGAGATAAATACTTCTCAGATGAAATACAGGTGGCAAATAAATATATGAAAAAATGTTCAACATCATTGGTCATTCAAGAGATGCAAATTAAAACAACATTGAGATCCCATCTTACTCCAGAAGAGATGGCCAATGTCAAGAAATCAACCATTAACAAATGCCGGAGGGGCTATGGGGAAAAAGGAACACTTCTCCATTGTTGGTGGGAGTGCAGACTGGTACAACCGCCATGGAAATCAGTATGAAGATTGCTCAAAACTCTAGGATTAGAGGTCCCATTTGACCCAGCTATTCCCCTTCTGGGTATCTTCCCAGAAGAATTAAAAATATGAGTCAACACACAGCAGCCCCCAGATAAATCAGACTTTTGGAATTAAAGGATATGCACCTATTCAGGGTGCCTCCCTGATTCTCTAGGTATGATTGACAGAGTGCTGTATTATCTCAGGGGTCTCAGCACGCATGTCTGTCACAGAATTTAATTACGCATGAAATATAATGCCTGTTCTTGAATCCTTAATAAGGTTTGAGTGAGGTAAAGGTAACTGGGAGATCCAGAATATGTACACGTGCAGCAAAGATCTCCTGGGTTTTTGTTATGTGATTCTCTACCGTAGGACAATGGAAGGAGGAATGGCCTTTAGCTGCTGTTTTAAAATTAAATGGATGAAAAGGAGTGATTTCCTCAGCTACCTTTTGTAACTGTGCTGCTCCTTTCTCCGTTTTGTTTCACTAGAGTGACTTCTCTGACACAGTGAGAATGCTGTCCAGTCTAACACATGTATCTTTTGAGGGCTTTTGCTGATACCCTATGGCATGAAAGTGGTTTCTGCCCAAAGGATGAAGTGATGGAGGCAGTTGGGAGAAGGGACTCTGTTACATAATCCTCCTTAATTTGAGTCTGTCTTGGTTACTTTTTTCTCGTTGCTGAGACAAACACCTGACGCCCAAAGTGAAGCAAGGAAAGGTTTATTTAGCTTACAGTTTCTGTGGATTTTAGTCCATAATCAGTTGACTCCAAGGCGGGGTGACATGGCACTGGGACAACACTTCAAGGCAGCAGCCAGAGCAAAAGGGGGCAGCTGTTCATGGTAGCAGCAAGTGGCAAGAGCGAACTGCGCCAAAGAGAGAAAAACGCGCCCTTTCCGACCTTACATTGTATGTCAGCTCCACCCCTGGGCGCGTGCAGAACTCACATCGCCAATCCCAGTGCTACACAAGGAGTCAATCACAAATGCTAGATTCAGCCACTTCCATGCCTACATGAGGCTTGGGGGGGCCATCTATATACAAACCGTAACAGAGTCCTTTCTCTACAGCACAATAACTGTGTATGACTATAGATCCAGGTACTTCTCCAAGCCATTTTTAATTCCATAAAATGGGAATGTGATTTTGTCTTCTTCAAGGATCAAATGAGATGACATATGTAAATTGCTTTTAGTCTGGCACGTAGTGTTTGATAAATATTGTCTGTTATTTATTTCACTAATTGAAAGAAAATTAAGAAAAGCAAAGTTGTTGAATTAATGCATCACAGAAAATAGGGGAGGCCAGTTGACCAATTAGATGACAGATTGAACCTCAAAAAGACCCCTGCCTCCTTAATGAAATGGAAAGCCATATTTCATAAACATGAAACCTGATGCTCTTAAGTTTTGAATTTTGGGTTAACAAAATCAGTGACACTAATATAAGAAGGGACTTAATGAAAGTTTCTGTTGAGTTTTTTGGTTTCTTATTTTTAATTGATAAGATCAACCTGTAAGTACAGTGGTGCCAATGCGATAGTAGTATTGTGGTAACCTTCATTTTTTATCCTATGATTGTAATTCTTGTTTTTCATTCTGAACTCCATTTTTATTTTATTATTTTTTTTAAATTTTTTATTTTATTTATTTTTTTGTGGCACCTGGGATTGAACTCATGACCTCGCGCTTGCCAGGCAGACGCTTAGGCCACTGAGCTAGACCCCCCAGCCCTTTATTTTATTTTTATTTTTATGTTTATTTTTGGGGGAGGTACTGGAAATTGAACTCAGGACCTTGCACTTGCCAGGCAGGCGCTTCTGCTGCTGAGCTGTGTCTCTGGCTCTGGACTCCATTTTTAAAATGACAAGTGAAGCTTGTTTAAATGAAGGCAAGTCAGTTTGGTTGAAGGAGCTTGATGATTCTTATTTGTCCTGGGAAGTAAAGACTTGCAGAGTTTGATGGACTGTGATCCGGAAGAGAATGGAAATTTTCTTCCTCCCTTCCTCCCTTCCTCCCTTCCTCCCTTCCTCCCTTCCTCCCTTCCTC
>RJWT010029503.1:0-14893 GCA_004365215.1 Cuniculus paca | reverse complement strand
CAAGATAAAAATGCCTGGTGTCTATCGAGGGCCTTGAGATAGATGTTCTGTAGAGTATCCCTGATTGCTCATACATTATCAAAAATTTAGACATAATTATGACTAAAGCTAGAGCTATAGCTATGACCCTTTTCAACCTGAAGAAGCCAGATTCATCATTGCTCATTACTTCTTTACGGCAGTTTAGGTTACTTCTTCAGAGGGGGGATTGTTACAGGCAGCTGAGTTAGACAGAAATATTATAGGCAGTCAGGGCTGTGCCCTCAAAGGAGCCAGTGCAAAGATCAGGGTCCTTCAACTGGGGGGGAGACAGACACCTCCACTGTTGGCCAGACCTCAAGACAAACGATAAAACAAATACACTCACATTCTTCCTAAGGGTAAACATCAGGAGTTGATATTCTAAATGGCTCTTTATCACCCTGAGGAAGCCAGGAGTCACTACCCTATCCCCCTACAGGAAGAGCCCCTGCTCTATATGCATCCCTGTTTGCTATGTGACTTGCTTCCCCATTTGATCCTAATTTATCAATTTGACCTGAGCAATTATACTTGTAATCTTATTGGTTGACCATAGTTCTGTCTCAACTCATGCCCATCTTGCAAACTGCCATGTTTCCCCACCTTGAACCTGCCTCTTTGGGATTTTGCTCTATAAAATTCGTAGAAAAGACAGGGTCCTCAGCAATTCACTTGGGACCCCTTCTGCCCTCTCAGACAGATGCTTTCTTTCTCTCAATAAATATATGCTGTTTTTTAAAAAAGGAAGAAATTAATAGATCACAGACTATTAATAAGCTTTTGAAAAAAAAGTTTTCTATATTAATTCCTCCAAAGAATTATAGCCTCAGGAGCAAACTCTAACTCCAACTTATTTTCAAAGATAAAACACATGGGTAGTTGAATCAATATCAGAACTAATACAAAGCTCATAATTTCTCTCCCTTTCCATGACTCAACAGCAAATACAGTCAAGTCACAGCATCTCACTTTTTAATCTAGCAAGTCCATAGGCAACAAAATTATTTTAACTGTGATCTCAAGAACCGGCAATCAAAGTGACAAATCCTCACATTATTTAGCCTTGTTTACAAGTGAGTTCTACATTCCTTGTTAACACCGGGAGGCCAACATGTGTTCTAGGCACTGTTTGTGAATCTGTCCACCTGATTAGTTTGTGCTCTCTGTAATAACCCTGATAACACTGAACATATGTTGTGGGCAAAAGCTGTCAACCAAAGAAAAAAAAAGAAGTTACTGCCATCTATCTCTGTCACCTTTAATACGCATTATTTGTTACTGAACAAAGTGGTGAAAGACTTGCATTATTATACTTTTAGTATTTTCACATGTAATAAAAATAGTTTGATGAATTTGCAACGACGAGAAGAAAATCATAAAAAATGACCACTCATTTTACTCAATTTAAATTCAGCCTAGAACACCAAGGCTAATAATTAGCTGTAGCTAATGAAACAAGGCATATGTAATTGACAAGACTGCAGCAGAGAGGCACACTCTATCATTTTCAGATACAGTACATCGCATATGCCAGAATGTCATAAAAAGGAGGACGCTTGAAGCAGGCATACTCTACAAAGGAAAGGGTGAAAAAAAGTCCTTCCTTTTAGAAACATGTAATAGCTTCTGTAGATCATGTGAATTTAAAATGTGCCTGACATTTATTAATATGTTTAAATAAATGTTTACCTATGCAATATCATTCTCCAATAGTTTTTGCCAAAAGTTCTCTGTTAACTACATGTCTTAACTTCACATTTTACAATCTGACAAATAAAAATTTCCAGACTAGCATCTTGTGCACACAGGTTTACTCAAGCACGACTGCCTTAGTCACCTGGGACTGCCGAGTTCTCAGTGCAGCTGCTATGTTACAAATCAATTACAGTCATTTCCTAAGGATTATGAATTGTGCTTTAAGAATGTACTCTTATGTGTCTTAATTTAACTTTGCTAAAATTCCACTGGATTATAGAGGCAGTTTAGGGTTTTATTATGAGCACGAGATGAGCCTTATTAATAGGGTGGAATATTTATTATTCAAGTCATGTCCACACTTCCTTAGCGTATCTATTATGAATAACTTACTCAGACTCAGCACTCATATTAACAGTTGAATCTAAACATCAGTATCAAACACAAGATGGGAGCAATAAATTTTTCCAATCCTTTGATTAGGCTATCCTACAGAAACAAAACTATGTGAAAAGTGATTGAATTATTTAAAAACTGATTTTGGGTAATGCTATAACATTCAACCTTGCAAAATATGATTCTATATAAAATTGTGTTGGTTTCCTTAAAGATTTTAAAATGCAGAGTTTGTCTTGATTATAATATGCTAACAAAATATTAAGATAAAAATAAAATGTGTCTCTAAATATTTTTAAAAAGATGAAAATAATAGCACAGATTTGCTCCTCCATCTCACATCATTTCACATTAAATAAACAAAGAAAAAAATTAAAAATGGATAATGACAAAAAAGCAATGACACAGTACTTATGATACACAAAAGAATATAGAATCTGAAGTTCAGAGCAATGCAGGAGAACCTTTTGATTTTACAACCAGACAGGGCTATCAGAGCAGAATGTTGAACAAGGAAATTACAGAGTACTGAGGGTCAGTAGTCATCTGCCTCACAGAATTAAACACCAGTATTTACAAAGAATCTTTGTTCTTTTCCTTTCATCTATTGTCTTTGTGTAGCCAGGAATGTCTGCAGTACGCTAGCTAAAGCAAATAGAATGCTTTTCTGAGCTTCTAAGTTCACATCCTTGACCTGAATTTCATATCAAATCATCTTCATAAAATGCTATTGCAGTTTAGTGGTAATTTTAATTGCACATCTCGTTCCAGTATAACATATAGGCAGGATAATTCCTTTTTAGGTTTTATTAGCATGTCTTTTGAAAAATAACTCCAGAAAGGAATTATTTACTATAGACTTAATGATTACAGTTAATGAACACCACCACATGTCAAGAGGATTTCATAGGTCAACACATCCAAGGAATCACCCTGACATTATTACATTTATAAACATAAAAATAAAGTGTTGTACAGACCATTAATTTACATCCTACGTGTGAAAATAATACATTTAAATCAAATGTTGCATCTTTAAATCGTTATAAAGCATTTTTAAACTAACGAGCCCTGTAGATACATTTATGTTCTCCTCCAGCTGAGCCAAACAATGTTCACGCTGTGAATGTATTTTAACCTGAACAATGAAAAAATGACAGTGACCTCATGAACCTGTTCAGTATCCTTTGACCCAGGATAAAGGGCTTGGGAAATTGGAATTCAAGGCTCTTCATGATTCATGGGAAGCCAAGGATAGCAATTGAGTAATTTCATCATCTTTGAAAGCAAAATATACCCATGGAAGCTATTCTGAAAAAGTAATTTAGGGACTTACTCTAGGTCCATTTATTCTTTTGGGTTATTAAGAAATCATTTGGTAAGTAGCCACTGTAGTATAATAAAATTTTCCTTTACAGCATTTTGTTAAATGTCAACATTTATATTAGTCTTCCTCATTATGATCTTTCTTTTTCAGTATAAAACTGTCAGAGAATTAATCATCAGAGTTCAGTTTCACTCTTGCGCCACAAATTCAAGAAACTAATAGAGCACTAACAGTGGTAACAGGAATATGTAAAGTTAGGACATTTTCCTTTTTTTTGCGGCACTGGGTATTGAACTCATGACCTCACGCTTGCCAGGCAGTCGCTTAGGCCACTGAGCTAGATCCCCAGCCCAACATTTTCTGTTTTTTCAGTGAAACAAAGAAGTTTAAAATTTGACCCCAATCTTTAATGTTCTATAGTCTTTGTATTGAGACAATAGCAAATATATACTATATATGTAAGGTTACATGGAAAATTGGAATTAACAATTTTATCTTTTTAAAATGGAGATTTATGTACATATGGAATTAAATCAATTAATGTGTGCAGGTTGCATATTGTGGCTATAATATTCAATTATTTATTTATTTATTTATTTATTTATTTATTTTTTTGCTGCACCAGGGATTGAACTCACAACCTTGCGCTTGCTGGGCAGGCGCTTAGACCGCTGAGCTAGATCCCCAGCCCTGTTTTTGAGACAAGGTCTCACTGTGCTGTTCAGGCTGGCCTTGAGCTCACTTTGTAGCCCAGGCTGGTCTTGAACTCACAACGATCCGCCTGTCTCAGCCTCCTGAGTGCTGGGATTACAGGCGTGAGCCACCACGCCCGGCTTCAATTGTTTATTGTTATTAATAATTTATTTGGTGGAATTAGTACCTTTTACAAGAAATCCACTGAAACTGTCTTTGGTATTAGAATATAAAACCTCAACTTTTTTCTTCTTACCCTCTACTACACACAAGTATTCCCCTTTAAATAGTACTAACTTCTATTTCTGTATTATAGTCTTCATTTCTATTTTAACATGTGTTACTGGTTTTGATGTACCTTCTTGTATGATTTCTTTCATGAGTATGTGGCAAGGGAAATCTGCTGACTTCATGGCTTCCAGAATGATAGGAGGACCAGAAATGAAGAGGTGGGAACAATACCTAGTTCCCAGGTGTGAACCCTCCTGATTTGCCTCGTCCATTTAGGTGCCTCCTTATATCAAGTGCATTGAAATAGGGAGCAAAACTATCATGATCTCATTGCTTCTAAAAAGGCTGACAGCTGATAAGCAAACCTCTAAGCACAGGAGCTTTGGTAAACATTGCAGATCTAAATCACAATAGTAAACTTGTTAGGAAACTGTCTCTATTTCTTTCCTGCCTCTTGTTCTTTATAAAGCTGAGTGCTTTTGTCTAAGGCTTGTAATTGGGTGCTGGATCCCCGAGACTTCCTGAAACCTCCACATTTCTGCTTTGCCTTTGAGAATGCTTGTGCAACCAAATATATTAAAAATCAGGAATAAACCTCAAACACATACAGATAACAAAGATATAAGGGCTTCATATCAAAGTATTGTAAGAGACATGAAATCCATTAATTCAATGACATTTATCAAAATATTTTTAACCATGTCTCCCTGAATTACCATGTGAGTTTTCAAAGTATAGAAATATGATAAAAACAGGAAAAGACAGCTGAAAGTCTATTCCATTGTGTTGATCAACTGTAGAAATGATGCTGCTGAGACATCAGCTTTGCATGAGTACTGACAAAGTCAGCTGCCTGGGGACATCCTCCCTGTGCTGTCGTTTGCCCTACTGCCTAGATGCGGGAAACTGGATGTCCGCTCCAGCAGTGCAGTTCAGTGCCATTTCTCCTTATATGAAAGAGAGTTTTAGTTTTTCTTTTTCCAACATATGTATTTCATTGATTTGTTTTTAACTCTACAGTTATATACATGATAAAAGTATTTATCAATACTTATGACAAAACAACATGGTAAAAATGATCATCCCACAGCTCACCTCTATTTGTATAAGGTAAATATAGTACAATGGCTTTTCATTTACATTTTTTTGTGGTTTTTTCCTTGTGATTTTTTTATTGTGGTTGTACTTTTTTCGTGGTTTTTTATTTTCTCAAGACGTTTTTAGCAATTCAGGGATTTTTGTGATTCGTTGGTTTTAAACTGTGTTTCCATACTTCATTTATTTTTATGACTGAATAATATTCCCTGTACATCACATTTTATCTGTTGCCCACTGATGTACATTTGAGTTGTTTCTACCACCTCTGCTTATTGTAGAAGATGCTTGCTTCTGTAACTATTTATGAAAAACTTTTGTTTGGATTTCTTTCTCCATTTTTCTTTTGTGTGTGTGCTGGGGATCGCACGCATGACCTTACGCTTGCCAGGCAGGCGTTTATACCACTTAGCTAAATCCCCTGCCCCTTTTTTTTCCATTCCTTGAGACATATTTCTCCGAATAGAACTACTAGATCGTGTGAAGTTTTTATTTGACTTTCTAAGGGTGTGTCAAAGTATTTTTCATAGAGTCTGTACAATTTTGTGTTCCTATCAGCAGTGCATGAGGGTTCTAATTCCTTCACATTCTTGTCTACACTTGTTATTTTCTGTTCTATGACTTTGGCCATCCTTGTGAGTATGAAGTGATGTCTTATTGTGGTTTGACTTTCATGTGCTTTTTGGCAATTTGCATCTTATTTGGAGAACTATTCAAGCTCTCTGCCTATTTCAAAACTTGATTGGTTGATATTTTTACTGTTGTTGAGATTGTTCCATAGTTTTAACTGTTACTTTTGGCTATGTAATGCATATTAAATTAATTTTTATGTATTGGGTGAGATAAAGGCAGAAAGTAATGCTTTTGCAAGTAGCTAGCCAGTGCCATCTTTTGAAAAGGTTTCTTAGCCTCTTTGAATTGTGTTTGCACCCCAGTTGGAAGTCAATGATCATAAACAATGTTAGAGCTTATTTTTAAAATTTCCTTTTATCCCACTGATCTACATGTCATTCCATATACGAGCTCCACAATGACTTGATTAGTGTAGCTTTCAGGTGTTTTTTGAAATCAGGAAGTAATAAAATAGAAACATAACCTTTCCTTCAAGATTGTTCTTTGGTTTTCTTACATTTCTAAGTGAGTTATGATCAAATTATCAATTTCTTCATTTTATTTAACCATAAAAATTTCCCTTTCTTTCCCCTTCTCCTTTTATTCCTCCTTCTCGCTGTCTTCCTCCTCCTCCTTTTTCTTCTTTTTTATGTTTTCTTTGGTTTTATTTTATTTCCTCTTTCGAAAATCCAACCAATGTTAGACAACTGCTGACAGTTTTTATTCTTATTACTCTCTACCTCTTTGCTTTTTCTACATTCTGGGAGAACGTCTCATAGTGTTCTAGATTTCTCATTCGCACTTTGGCTATTTCTCTTACATTACTAAACACCTCACTATTTTTGAAATATTACTGTGAAATTTTTAACTTTTAGGATGTATATTGAGTTCTCTTGTTTTTACCACAGATTTCATATTCTCTATTAATTTTCTCCTTACATACAAATTCCTTTGCTGGTTTAACTTAGTGTCTTTATTTTTTAGTATTCATAAACACTTCTTTAAAAGTTTGATGACTATTTTGTTTGGAAGTGGTTCTCTTGTTTCAAAATCCTGTACCATGGTCTACAGATAGTTTCTAAGGACAGTATCTATACTCTACCAACTCTTGTGGAAAATATTTGGTTATGCATGCCATTTTATTATTTTTGGTTTTAGTCTTCTGGTATGTCCTAAGGGTTTAGTAACTACCAAGGAAATGCTCAGAGTATCAACATTTCCTCATTCTCATTTCTAGCCTTTTGAAAATTAATATTGGGGTCCACAACACAGTTAGGATAGGGAAAGGGAAAACTGAACCATTGGCTCTAACTATGGGTTCTCTGTGAATTGCCAAATATTTGTCATAGTGGCTATTGCCATTCTATCACCTGCGAGCTGGGATTGCTTCCCTCCCATGCCAGCCTTCTGCACTCACACATAAATCACGTTGCATCTGTTTTCCAGTTCCCAGGAATTTCTCATCAGTTTTGGCTCATTAGTGGTTTTATTGTATTTCAGTTCTTTTATTTTTATTTCTCTCTAAAGACATTTTATTAGTTTTAAATTGAGTAACTAAACAAATGAGAAGTAAGTCTTTCTACTTTGTCATTTAATACAGATTTCCCACATTTTTTGAAATATATTAGGCATTAATTTTCTAATGAGAAACTATTAGGCATGTATCTATAGAGTAAGATTGCATTTTCTCCATATGCAAACCAATATATACCAGTATAGTCATGAAATAATCTATGAGTTTGAAAGTGTCTTCATGTGTCTGTGGCTGCGTGTATGTGTGAGAAACAGAGAAAGGGAAAACAGAACATGTACCATTGTCATTATGCTTAAGCCATCATGATGTGCTGGTGATGACTGCATTTAAGATATTTACGTTAATCTTACAGTCAGATATTTTTATTAAATGATATGCAAGATAGTTAAGAGAAGTAAAGAAAATAATTAAAGGAAAAGTATAAGCAGAAATAAGAATATTCACAAGACAAATACCTACTTCAGAGTAGAAAAATTGAAACTAAAAAAGTAAAAATAGTGTATTTTCCTGGCTTCCATCCACTACAGCACTATATCAACTCAAATATGCAGATTTGTTGGATATGACAATATTTTCATATTTTTGTACATGTAAATGGTTTCTGTGTAACTGTCTCTTAAGTTTGCACTTTCTGTTACATGCTTTCAATCTTAGTTGTAAATTTTAAACATGTGTGCTCATTTTCTCAGAATTATTTTCAAGTTCAGTTTTCTAGAGCTTTTTCAGTTGAGAGGCGACCTTGCCTAAGAAAGTTTAAACTTTTGTTTGATAGTTACATTTAAAAAAATCTTTAAAATATTGAAGATAGAATTTGTTGTTTCAAAGACATCTTCTACAAGTTACAAAAAAAAAAAAGCTGCTAGAAGGTTTGTCCCTTGAGGTTATTTCTATCAAAATAATATAGTACTTGAGGAGGGAAATATAAGGTAGAGTTAGATGATATTAAGTACAACCACAAGAATCACTTTTATTAGATAGATATTATTATCAGACATGATAAAAAAACTTCATTGATCACCCTCTGGCACATTTTCTCCTTTATTTCCCATGAAAGGAAAAGCAAATGAGAAAAACTAAAGGGCATTTCAGAAATAAGTCACGCAATTCATAGAAATACACATAACAAAAAAGCCAGTTTACCCTTTGGAGGCAAATGGTCACAAGGTTGAGCAACCATTGTGAGTTGCACAGTTCTTCAGAGATGAGCCATCCATTTGCAAATACAAGATTGAGAGTTGTGTTCTATAGTTTTCAGGAGGCCAGAATAGAGCATCTACCTATGGGTTGAGAAGAGCAGGGACAGATCCAAGACTTGTAGCATCTGCACTTCGGGTAGACATTTAAAGTGCTCAGTAAACTGCAACGTATTTATAAGTTAGGCTAAAATAGTAAATGTAATGCAAAACTTACTATAATTATAGAGAATTTTATAGCTTATTTTGCTCTGCATGTGTTTTAGTGCCTATATTATAACTACTGCTTGAGATTCACTGAAATCTATCCTGTTCTTATAGATCATACTATGTACCTGGTAGGTACTAGGAGAAATGCAAAGATCAGGCACAATTGATTGCCACATTCCTGGCATTAACAGCCAGAGTAGTAAATAATCAATTAAAAAGTAGAATTATTGACACTACAATAAAACACAGGGCATTGTAGGAACAGAGACCAGGGAGATTGGAAGAGGAGTGACTTTCAAAAAAGACTTTTCAGAGGAAACAACTAGTAGATAGAGTGAAGAAAAGGACTTCAGTAGATAACGTAAGTTGGGAGAGGTTGAAAGAGAATGATCTTTATTCTGAATAAGAAAAATAGCATATAGGAAGCCTGTGAAAAGCACATTCAAAAAACCTTAAGAATTTAACTATGGGAGGATCAAAGGGTGCCAGGCAGGAAAAGAGCAGAACAAAGATGAAACTGCTCAGGTCTAAGTAATAATAATAAAGGACTTCATGGCAACATCGAGTACTTAAACTTGATCCTAAAGGAAACGGAAAGCCATGAATGATTTTCATCAGGGAATTGTCTTTATGAGGTTTGAATTTCAGGAAGATCTCTATGACTGTGACATGAAAAATGCTCTGGAGAGAAGCAGGACTGCAGAATATGAATGCAGTTAACTGACTCTTTCTAATCCAAGTGAGATGTGATATTTTCTGTGATATGCAAATGAGATATTATGCTATCTTACACTGTAGTAGCAATATGGATGAAATCATTTGAGCAGATTCAGGAGACAAGGAGAAGTTTAAATTCCAGGACTTGGCATTATGTGGGAGAGCTGAACAAGTTGAAAGAAGTCACTCATATCACCCAGGTTGTGCCACCTAACTAGGGCAGCTAGGAGAATGGTCATGCAGTTGACTGTATTTATATCCATTAAATACCATCAGATCATGTTTGCAATCTACTGTTTTAATATGTGGTCTTATTGCCTCCATTACAGAAAGTTTCTTGAGGTTTATAAAGTTTGGATAATTTATACAACATCTGTAGTTACTAAGTGGCACAATCTCATTCAGCCTCAGTCTAATCTCCAAGTATTTTGTAAGTACTATATGACATTTTTACTTCCTTTTATTTGGATCTTAAGTTTACTATAACAACTTCCTTTTTTCATTTGATAGCTAATACCTATTCTTTGCTTTTATAATATATAGGCACTGAGAGTTAAAGTCAACAAGACACAGTCTTTGTCCTTAACAAGCTTTCATACTCAAGTATTGATTTACAACAAGTGGCCAGTAGGAAAAACAATAAACTCTCTAAGACTTGTCTTATAATCACAGATCTATTTAGTGGTAAATATTAAGTTCTAATTTATTGCCTGAAGAGAATATTGAATTTGAGTTTCTGTTTTACTTTTTGGATTTTGTCGATCTTCTTTAGTTAAAAGAAAAACAGGTCTTGTGACACAGTGGACTTGAAATTTCAGTATCTATGCTCTACTTCCAGAACCCCAGTGCTTGGTTAGGATATATTTCTCTCCCATTTTAAAATTGTTTTCTGTCCCCTCTGGCAGTTAGATATGGCCAAGTGACTAAATTCTAGAACTTTTAAAATATCTCCAAAAAGAGGCACTATACTTCTCTTCACTCTCTCCTCTATCCTGCTTCCTAGAATAAAGACGTAAAAAGTAGAGCTATAGCAATCATTTTAAACTATGGTGGTAAAATGGAAGTTCCAGGTTTGTCCAGGAGTAAGCTTAATGGTGTCTCGGTGCATGAGGACATCATGGGACCCATAGAAGTCCAGGATTAGAAACATCACCATTTACTTGAAAGAGAAATAAATTCCTGTTTGGTTTAAGTTTTATGTATGTATAAAATAAGTAGCCAAAGTGTTCCTATCTCCCACAAGGACAAACCAAAGAAACTGAAATTATTTGTTGAGCATCTCATTTTGAGTCAATTCAATGTTGATTAAAAGATTGTCATCGTGTCCTTACTATAAGTTTTATTATGTTATTGGAGAACCAGGACTAGCAAATTATTTCCCAGTCAAAAAATCACAGGTAGTGGGGAAAGTTTGCATGGTTTTCATCTCCCAATATTTAGGAGAGCAAGTTATTTATGAGGTTATGAATTCACTTGTCAAGCTCTGAGGAAAAGAGTATCAATGACATACCCCAAAGCCAGTAAATACCAACAAACATACAAAACAACAACAAACCACAAAATGTTCTTCCTAACTCTCTCTGTGTCAGATGAAGATTCACCCATTAGTCCAAAGATGGGAATTGACAGCTGGTCTCAATAATCCAGTTAGGTGCCCAATATAGCTTGATCTACCTGCTCCTATATCAGCAAAACTGGACTGAATGAAGTGGGAAATTTGCTGTACAAGTATTTTTAGCTTGATTTTGTCATCTCAGTTACTATTGTGGTCAGCTGTGATCTCTATTTCTTGATGAGAAATCAGTATATAAAGAAAAGTTTTGATATTTTCCCCAAATGACTTATAACCAAGTATTCATTTTAATCAGGTTAATTTGAACTTTTAGAAAGACTATGAATTTTTTGTTGTTGTTGTTGCGGCACCGGGGATTGAACTCACGACCTTGCACTTGCTGGGCAGGCGCTTAGACCGCTGAGCTAGATCCCCAGCCCTGTTTTTGAGACAGGGTCTCACTATGCCGTTCTGGCTGACCTTGAGCTCACTTTGTAGCCCAGGCTGGTCTCGAACTCACAACGATCCACCTGTCTCAGCCTCCCGAGTGCTGGGATTACAGGCATGAGCCACCACGCCCAGCAAGACTATGAATTTATTTAAAAACAAAACTTATGCCCTATCTAGAATGACAGGAATAAAATCATAGTCATTTCCCTAAATCATAGGTTAGTTTTAACATATTCATTTACAAATTCAATAAATCATGGCAATATATCTATCATCATGGAAAAATGAGTTAAAAAATGATTTATGATTGGCATAAGTTCCTTATCAATTGCAATCACATGTGTATGGCATAAATGTTAACTTTACATTGTTACTGAGAGTAAAATGAATTATTGATAAAACATGTAATCACTCAATAGTCAGGGTTTTCAACAAGTAATTGATCTGCAACTTTATCTTCTTTACCCTTATTAGAATAATTGTCTAGAAATCACAAACATTAACAACCATCTTTTCCCTAGACAATGGAATTATGAAATAGCCAATTAAACTTGGAGTTTCAGGTCAATATTTTGATAGCTCTTTAAAGTGAAGCATTCTTTTGACAGTGGCCAAAATTAAGGGCTTCAGCAACAAGAAGGTTTTTGATAAGTGATTCAGAGCTGTGCCTGACAGTGTAACTAATGATATGCCTATAATGCTACCAGAACATTAACTGGAATTTACTAACAAATACTGCTGCGTTTCACTTCTCCTCTGATGATTTGCTTTACATTAATATAAATGAGGTAAAATTAACACCAACTCACAGTATTGCAGCCCATTTAATTTGCCTCAATATTTTTCAACTGCTTCCTAGTGATGCATTTATTTTTAATGGCAAAAAAATGAAACCATCATTTTTAATTTTAAAATAAATAATTTCATATGTACTTTTAAATTTCTAATCAATTTCTGTCACTTTCTTGAACACTACATAAAACTGAAAAACATTTTAATCTTCAATTCTTACTTGAAACTTTTATCTTGTGCAATCAAAGAAAAAAAAGAAATCCTGAAGAATATGCTGTTTATTTAGAAAACTACCTGGAAATAAATGCTGAGAGACTGCATTTCCATTTTAACTAAAACAATATTATTCCATTCATCATTGAAAGTTATTCCTTGCTTTGTATTAGAAAATAGATGTTGCTTATTTTTCCTCCTTTATACTTCCTGAGATTATATGTATTCTAAGCGTATCTCATTACTAAGTTTCAGGAGTCCCTCAAAAGAAGGTTTCTTTCTAAAAACTTCCTTCTTAAATAGGGGCTGAACACAAAATATTTACCAAAAAGCAAAGCAAAACTGAAATCCCTGAGACAGCTACTTTAATGCAATGGTTTAGGAAGCAAAATATATGGTTGAAAAATTAGGAAACATGACTATGTGATATTTTCACTTAAAGGAGTGATAAGCACAGGTAAAGGTGTTTAGGAATTCTGTGGAAGAAAAGTTTTGCAATGTTGAACATCTTTTCTAATTCTGGTTCAAGTAGTAGAAAGAGTCACAGTGGGACAATGAGTTTGGAGAAAATAAATACAAAGCACATTCCTGTGATTCATTTTCAAAATGTTTCTAAATTACAAAAAATAAAAACTAAAAATAGAAACACATACTGCATTTCTTTGAAGGAGATAGAATTTAGCATATTTCTAAAATTGGACATGAAAGTTGATGGTGGCATATACTTTTCATCTGCATTTTGCTATTTGCATTTCTATCGCAGCTAATGTCTATATATTCAACAACAATTCGTGCATATTAATTTTGGTTCACAATTTTAGAAAGAAAGACAGAGAAATTGTCAGTACTAAGGCAGGAAATCCTTCTGAAGGTATGTATTTGCACAGCTCTGTTTTTCTAACATAAGGACGAGGTCAATGTTTGAAGATTAAAGGTATGTTTTATGAAACAAAAAACTGAGAAGGAAGACATAAGGTTCTCAGGAGAGATAAGAACGAATGACATGGATGACAGGCAGATCCCCAGTGGAAAGTTTACACTGCATTCTTCTGGATCATGCATTTGTCCCTTGAAGGCTCATTCTTTGTGCTGTGTGAAGAGATTTGTACACTGTGCCTGGCTTGTATTTATTTCTAAGAAAGAAACAAAGTTTCAGAAGAAAAAGGAGAAATTACTGGAAAGATACCTGTTTTGACTCTGGAACCTGTTACTTTTGACTACAACACTGAGATTATGATTCTAGGATTATGATTCTAGTCTGAATTTTGCATATGAGGATGCTAGCAAGGAAAAACATTGCTTTACCTAATCCTCAGGTAATAGTGATACAGGGGAATGAAACTTCCAACACACTATGTCTGGTATGAGTCCATGTTCTCTAAAATTGAAGAATGAATTTTAGGAACAATGGAGTTTAAGAGGAGAATGTATTTATTGGGAGAAAGAAAGAAAGCTTCTGTCAGAGAGGCAGAAGGGGTCCCAAGTGGGTTGCCAGAGACTCTGTCATTTTAGGGACTCTTTATAGAGTAGACGGGTCCAAGGTGGGGAAGAATGGGAATTCCTAAGGTGGGCATAAGGTGGGACAGAGCTATGGTTAACCAGTAAGGTTAACTGCTCAGGTAAAATTGATTAAGTCTGGGACAAATGGGGAAACGAGTCACATGGCCAGTGAGCATGTTTAAGGAGCAGTGACTCTTCCCCTATGGGGCGAGATAGGTGACTCCTGGCTTCCTCAGGGAGCTACAGACCCATTTAGAATCAGTCCTGAGGAAGTGGGTGCATTTGTTTGATCTGTTGTCCCCGGTCCAGCCCACAGCAGGAGGTGTTTTTCTCCTTTACAGTTGCAAGGTATCTAGGTTTTTGCATTGGCTCCATGGAGGACCTGGCCCTGTCTGACTGCGTATAATAATTCTAACTATCTCAGCTTCCTGTAGCAATAGGAGCAGTTAATTCCAATGTTCTCACCTGTGCATGACCTTGAAGGTTCGTTAAAATATTGGCATTTCCATGTTGACTGTTGAGGTCCAATTTTGTTTTTGTTAACTAGAAGAAAGGATTTTATACTTGCAAATTTAGACTTAATGTCAAGCTGAATCTTCTTATATGTGGAAATAATTACATATGAGAAAATTCAGAAATCTCATGTTATATTTCAAAACCTT